>MU745846.1:86169-113272 GCA_026770625.1 Nicotiana glauca
GGGCCTTAAATGGTTGGACCGCATATGCGGTATGGGGGTCGCTTAAGCGGAACCGCTTCTGCGGTCCCTGGGCCGCTTCTACGATTCCCCTTGGCTTGAGCCCTTTCGCTTTTGCGATGGGCTCATCGTGCGGTCCCGCTTCTACGGTCCAAGAACCGCAGATGCGGTTATGATAGAAGCAGCAACTTCAACTCTTCTTCAATTTTCCTACTTCGCTTGAACCTCGCTCGTTTGACGCTCGGGGCTGCCGAGCCCCGCCCGAACATACCGACAAGTCTGAAATCATGAGGCAGACCTACTCGAACCCTCAAAACTCCCAAAACAACGCTAAATCTTGGAATCACCCATAAAACCAAATAAATTAAACTATTGAATCTTCAAGTTCTTAATCCTCCTCTAACGGGTTAAAATACCCTTAAACTACTCGGATTGGCGCCAAATTTTACGAGTAAGTCTTAACTGATATTTTGGATCTGTACCAAGTTTCGGAACAAAAATCCGAGCCCGGCACCTAGGAAATCAATGATTATATAGTTTCTTTAATTCTTTAAAACTTCAATTAAACAATTTTAAATAAAAAATTCATTACTCGGGCTAGGGACCTCGGAATTAAATTTTGGGCATATGCCCAAGTCCTATATTTTTCTACGGACCTTTCGGGACCGTCAAACCATGGGTCCGGTTCGTTTACCCAAAATATTGACCGAAGTCAAATTTATTCATTTTAATATTAAAACTTTAACAAATTTTCATAGAAATTTCATATTTGAGCTTCCAACTATGCGCCTGGACAATGCACACAAATCGAGGCAACTATAAATGAGTTTTTCAAGGCCTCAGACTATTGAACGAAACGCTAGGACTCAAAAAGACCTGTCGGGTTGTTACAATATATATATAACACGCTTCGTTGTACAATTGTAACTACATATATTGCATGTAGAGTATATTTTAGTGTATTCATGTCTTATAGTACAAAAGTGTTAACGGATTACATTTATATTATTTAGATAGTAAATATAAAAGTAATTTTTTATTTTGACCAATGTTGACCTGAAAAGAGACCAATGTTGGTCGCTAATTATCCAAAAATTAAAATTAGCAACCATAGTTGGTCGCTAAATTTAAATTAGATTTATTTATATTTTGTATAATATTTAAAATAAAAATATAATTATTTAACGTAAGAACTGGGTCCCAGATTAGCAACCAAAGTTGGTCTCTATCTGCTTCTCCTTTCGTAAGCGACCAACTTTGGTCACTAAAGTGAGACCCGGTTATAAAATTTTAATAATTATATTATTATTTAAAAAAATATAAAATATAAATAAATATAATTTAAAATTAGCGACTAAATTTGGCCGCTTACGAAAGGGGAAGCACATAGAGACCAACTTTGGTCGCTAATTTCAATATTTCTTTGACCAAGCAAGTCTGACCAGTCTGATCAACATTTAGACCACATTATTGACCAAAAAGTGACCAACCTTGATCGCTAATGTATTTAGAATAATTATTTTATAATTTTATCCAATTTAGCGACCTACTTTGGTCGCTTTTCTTGACAGACCAATTTTGGTCGCAAATTGTTGGTCGCTTTTTTTTGGATTTCTAGTAATGATTAGCAGCCTTCCACATCGATTCTAGAGCCACCCAACCCTTTAAATAGGTGAAGGTTTTGTTCTTTCGAGAACTATTAGCCGTTTTACTTTCTTGTGTATGTATTGTCTTCTTTGGTCATCTCTTATTAGGTCTTCACCTCTACTTTCGTGATTTTTATTCTCATCTTCTCCGTTCATCATTCTTTATTTTGCGTTATACCAACATAACTTCTATCATCAAGATTCCCATAACGCATCGGTCACACGAAGAAATTTCTGATGCCACCCGGTTATACATGGCACCTCCTCGGGTGGCGAGGATATGGCAATGGAGGAGGGGGACAACTTTCTTACCGTGGAGGAGATACTTTCGAGAAACCCTATGTCCCAGAATTATTTTCACAAAGAACTTGACCCTTCCCCATTCTGATGGTTTCTAAGATTGAGAAGGCTCATATAGATGACCTTCGATCTACGTACAACATTCCTCCACACGTTGAAATAGTTTCGGCTGGGAGGGACTTCGTGGAGGTCCATAGACCGGGATATTGTGCATTTTATGTATATCCCTTTGTGTCGGCCACACCTTACCTCTTTCTCCATTGGCAGAGGAATTCTGTCAGTTCTATGAGGTCTGCCCGACGCAACTATCTCCGTATACGTATAAGATTTTTCTATTACTGACGAAGTATGCGGAATTGGCGGGGTGTGAGTTAGTCTTCATCACCTTTTGCATTTGTTTTCCCCTAGATTTCACAAGGGTACTATGATACACTTGAGGAACCATGGGACCAAGGGGCTTGTGGTTGGAACGGATCACCGGGTAAGCCGCAAATTTTGTCACAAATACTTTTTCATTAGAACTGAGAACCTGGTGTCGGACCCGATTGGATTCCCAAAGCGATGTAATCATAACTGTAGGTGTTGGTACTCGATGTTTTACTTTCGTTCTTTCCAATTTAATACATATTTGTAACCTTTCTTTGTAGCTGTGAGGCGTACACCTCATCCCATTGTCGGTATTTTGAGGACTGGGTAGGCCGCGTACTACCTTACGTGGCGAGGACATGAGATTGGCCTGCTTTCGTCAAACGCTTTGGGCCGAAGGTTCCATCCGATAAGTATCCCCTTTGTTTCAATCATTTGGATGTTTGCTGTCATTTATTGATACGACATTTTTGTGATGATAGGTCGTAGGGCTTCCAGGAAGAAGGCCCCAGTCTTGGAATTTCGTCAGGCTATCACATCAATAGGGATGCAATTTGCCTTGGCTGAGTTCATCCGAGGAAATCGTGCTTAATATCTACCGGCTAGAAACTCTTCTCGTGATGCCATTATACGGGAAGAGATATTCTCTCGACCCGTCTATCACCTCATAGATGAGCCTTCCAATGGGGATAAATCTTCGTCAAGGAAAAGGAGGAGGGCGAAACTTGGGAAGGCTGTTGCCACTGATACTAGAAAGAATAGAACTAGTGTGTCATAGGTAGCATCTCAGCCCAGGTCGGGCACGTGTGCCATTTTATGGAAGACACCATTTTGGTGGGGAGGTACCAAGGGCCAAAGGATATATCAAGGCGGGGGATCTGTACGATCCGCCGAGGGTGGTATGTCATCCGTCGTCGAAGAGGGAAGAGTTGAGCATGTTGAGGATGATGGTTCAGGTTCGGATCTCGATCCAAAAGATGTACAAGCTTACTTGGAGCATCATACTTGTGTAGAAGTGAGGACGGAAGGTCCTAATCGACAAATCATCATTCCTATGGATTACGACTTGTTGGAAAATTGCAAGCATGCAACATTGACATTTGCCCCTTTATATGCCGCTTCCGAGTGCGGCTCTTAAGGTGATGGGCGACGTATAGCTATCACGGAGCATTTACGGTATGGCTCTGCGGGTAAATGTTTCTCTCTTTTATTTTAGTTTTTGGATTTGTTTTTTGCCCTTAACCCACTTTTTGTTTTGAACTTGATTTGCATACCAGACCCTTATCTTGGAGATCGAGCGTGAAAGTAGGGATAGGCGTAGGACGACCATTTTTAGGAAGATGGCCTCCATATATAAGGAATACCGCACCAAATATCATGCATTGTCCTATTCCTTTACTCAGGACAACAACTTTCAGTTGTTCTGTGACGGGCTCAAGCAAAAAGAGAGTCAATTGGTGCAAAAGGTCGAAGAGATGAGAGAGCGATATAAAGACCTGATGAAGGCCATTGCTCGTTGTAGTGAAATTGAGGTGGCTCTCAAGGTCAAGAAAGATGAATTTAAGCTGAGTAAGGGGGTGATGTCCGAGAATGTCGACCTCCAAGTGCAGATTGCTAACTTGACTGCTGAGCTTGACAGAAGGTAGGCGGAGGCGGTAGACCTTAAGGGTGAGTTGAGCGCTAAGACTGATAGATTGGATTATGCTGAAAGGGATAGGGCGACTGCCATCTCTGAGGTAGTGGCTCTGGAAGACGCCCTTCCTGTTTGTAGATCAGAATGGGACAAGGAGGTAGAGACATTTGCGCTTAAGGTAGCGATATTTGAGGGACTTGTCCGAGATCTAGAGGCGGAGTTGTCTGTGTTAAACAAACAAGTTTCTACTTTGAAAGTGGAGGACGTGCGACAGTATTTACAGCCCTATACATCTCATGCTTCAGCCGAGCATGTCGTGCCACGAGATTTATATGAGTTATGGGTTTATGCCAAAGCTCAGCTTGATGTATATGAGTCTCTTCATACTGATGGGAGGGCGTCTGAGGCTAAACCTTGGGATATGTATGTCAAAGCACGTGCAGATTGTGAGGCGTGCAGTTATGACATCGACACGCCTGGTGGAGACGATATTGATTCTGACGACACGAACAAGCTCGCCTCTGATTCTTGGTACAATGAGGTGTATGCCACGGGGGACGATGGGGCGTAGGCTTTGGTTGTATTTATTTTTGTTTTGATCATTTGGTGAGGGCATACTTTAGCCCATCATAAGAAAGACTTGTAATATATCAGTTGTAATGAAACAGTTATTTTTTGCTGGGTATTTCTGAACTATTATTTTGTTGTTGTTTGTTTGGCGATGACCTTTGCTGTAGGGTGTTATTTTGAGTTAATGTCGAAATGTTAACCTGTCGTGTTTCGAGCAAGACCGAACTTTTTTCTTTTGGTGACGGCCTTAGCTGCAGGGGTGTTATTTCTAGCTAATGTTGAAATGTTAACTTGCTGAGCTTCGAGCAAGGTCGAACTCTTTTCTTTTGGCGACGACCTTAGCCACATGGGTGTTATTTCGAGCTAATGTCGAAATGTTAACCTAGTGAGTTTCGAGCAAGGTCAAATTTTTTTATTTTGGCGACGACTTTAGCCGTAGAGATGTTATTTCGAGTTAATGTCGAAATGTTAACCTTGTGAGTTTAGAGCAAGGTCGAACTCTTTTCTTTTGGCGACGCCCTTAGCCGTAGAGGTGTTATTTCGAGTTAATGTCAAAATGTTATCCCTCTGTGGTTCGAGCGATGTCAAACTCTTTTTTTTGCGATGAATTTATCATTATGAGTGTCATTTCTAGTTAATGTAAATGTTAACCCGTCATGGTTTGAGCGATGTTGAACTCTTGTTTTTTTAGCGATGACTTTTGCCATATGGGTGTTATTTCGAGTTAATGTCGAAATGTTAATCCGTCGTAGTTCAAGCGATGTAGAACTTTTTATTGAGAAAGATTGTTGGAGATGTTTTATTTCATTTACTCGAGATTCGTACTTGTTGATTTCATTCCTACCTTTGAGATATATGTTGGTTTCATTCACACATTGGTGATACATATCGATTTCATTCATACATTAAAGATATATGTCAGTTTCATTCACATAGTGGAGATACATGTCGATTTCATTCACACATTGGAGATACATGTCGATTTCATTCATACATTGAAGTTCCCTGTATCTAGTCCCTTCATTGCTCGCCCTAGGGATACCATATGTAGGTCGAGAAATGAATTATGATTAGAACTTCGAGACATCACCCACATCGCTTTGTTAAAAACCTCCCCAAGAAAACCCTATCGAGACAAAACCCGGGTGAGGGAAAAAGAGTACAACTTGAATGGCGTCATTTTTCTAAAGTAGAAGTATTTGAGATGGCCAATATTCCAATTATTTTGTAGTAGTTTTCCTTCAATTGTTTCTAGTTGGAATGCTCATTTGCTTGCTGCTACTGTGATGTTCTATGGCTCGTCCCAAATTTTCCCAATTTTCCTTCATTTGGGTTTTTGGTTGCTTGTGTTTTGGCCTTGAGGACGTAGTCCCCGACTCTGAGTGGTCGTATTTTGGCCTTCTTGTTGTACTATCTTTCTTCTTGTTGTTTTTGGGTTACCATCCTTATATGAGCCATATCCCTACGTTCTTCCACTTCGTCCAGGTCTTGTATTCTATTTTCATCGTTATTTGGTCCACTCTCATTGGAGTATTTTAGGCTAGGTTCTCCGATCTCAATGTGTATAACACCATCGGTCCCGTAGACTAATGGATATGGCATTTCACCTGTGTTCGTTTTTGGAGTGGTGCGGTAGGCCGATAACACCTCTAGTAGCAGTTCCGGCTTTAGCCCTTTGGTGTCCTCGAGTTTTTTCCTTAGTATATTCAATATTGTTTTGTTGGAGGATTCTGCTTGACCGTTGCCAGTGGGATGATACGGCGTGGAGAGTATCCGTTTGATGTGCCATTTTCGAAGAACTCGGTCGTGTTTTTCCCGATGAATTGAGGTCCATTGTCACAACTAATTTCTTTAATGATGCCGAAGCGGCATATGATGTTTTTCCATATGAATGCAATGACTTACTACTTGCATATTTGGGTGAACGTACCTTTTTCCACCCATTTGGAAAAGCAATCAGTTAAAACCAAAAGGAAGCGTATCTTACCTTGCCATGCTGGGAGGGGTCCAACGATATCCATTCCCCATTTTATGATCGGCCACGGTGAAATGACGGAGTGCATGAGTTCACCCGAAAGGTGTATCATAGGGGAGTACTTTTGGCATTGCTCACATTTCTTGACGTAGTCCACGACTTCCTTTTTCATAGTGGGCCAGTAGTATCCTGCATGAATAAGGAATCTCACGAGGGTCGGTTGCCTATATGGGCACCGCAGTGGCCCTCATGTACTTCCTCACGAAAACGCCTTATTTGATTTGGTCCAAGGCATTTTGCCAAAGGGCCGCCGAACATCCTTTTGTAAAGGTCGCGATTTATGAGGTTGTACCTGGCCGCATATATTCGAAGCTTTTTGGCTTGCAGCAGTGTTCCCTCCTGCAAATATGTTATAATGCGGTTGCGCCAATCCCAAGTTAATGTACCTCGACTTGATCTATTGATGAGTGGAGAAGGGTGACCACATTTTCCTTGGTGATATTTTTGGTTGATGCTGCCAGTTTGGGGAGACCGTCTGCTTTGACATTTTGTTCCTGGGGTATTTGGGCGAGTCAACATTCGTCGAATTCTGGTAGTAGTTTGTGGATTTCTGTCTAGTATTTCTGTAGCCTCTACTCCTTGATTTGGAAAGTCCAAGTAACTTGGTTTACAACGAGTTTAGAGTCACAGCGGAGGATGACTTGTCGAGTGCCATACTTGAGGGCCAATTCCAGTCCTGCAATTACAGCCTCATACTCGGCCTCATTGTTAGTCATTTTGGGACAGCGTATGGACTGGCAGATCACTTCGCCTATTCAAAATTCAAGTACGACACCCAGTCCAGACCCTGACGCATTAGATATGCCATCGATGTAGAAGACCCAGAGTTCGGGTCGCCCAAGGGAGGTGTGAAGTGCTTCTTGCTCGACCTCGAACAACATGGCTGCATTGAAGTCAGAGACTAAATTGATGATCACTTGCAATTTTATCGCGGTTCATGGTTGATATGTTATATCGTGTTCTCTCAGTTCTATGGCTCATTTGGCCGATCCACCCGACAATTTAGGTTTGTGAAGGAAGCTTCTAGGGGGGGGGGGAGTCGTCACCACCTTTATGGGATGACATTAAAAATATGGTCCGAGCTTTCGTGAAGCTATGACAATTCTAGAGCCAACTTTTCTAGGTGGGGATACCTCATTTTGGCATAAATTAAGGTTTTGCTGATATAGTAAATTGAAGATTGCATACCTTTGTTTTCACGGACCAAAACTACGCTTACTGCGACTTTGGAGACGATTAGGTAGACGAGAAGGCATTTGCCTGGATCTGCCTTGGCGAGTAATGGCGGCGAGGAAAAGTATATTTTTAGTTTTCTTAGGGCATCGAAACATTCCGAATTCCACTGGAGCCCGTTGTCTTTCTTTAACACATTAAAAAATTTATGGCATCTTTGACCGTGAGATGAACCTTGATAGGGCAACAATCCGACTCGTCAATTTTTGTACCTACTTTTTACTGGTTAATATTTTTGGTATTCCTTTAATGGCCTTAATCTGATCTAGATTGACCTTGATGACTCTTTGTGACACCAGGAAACCGAGAAATGTTCCCGAGGTTACACCGAAGGCGCATTTTTCGGGGTTTAGCTTCATGTCGTACTACCTCACTATGTCGAAGGCTTCCTCCAGGTGATCGATGTGATCTTCTTTCCTTTTCAACTTAACCAGCATGTCATGGATGTAGACTTCTATTTTTTTTTCTGAGTTGATCTTTGAACATCTTGGTGACCAACCTTTGGTATGTCGCCCCCGCATTCTTAAGTCTGAACGGCATGACTCTGTAGCAATACGTTCCTTGGTGAGTAATGAAAGTAGTTTTCTCTTGGTCCTCTTCCTCCATAAGGATCTGGTTGTAACCCGAGTAGGCATCTACGAAGCTTAGTAACTCGTGTCCCGATATTGCATCGATGAGCTGATCGATGTGTGGCAGTGGAAAAGAGTCTTTTGCGCATGCCTTCTTTAGGCCTGTGAAATCAACACACATCCACCACTTTCCATTTTTCTTCTTCACCATGACCACATTGGCGACCCACTGGGGATACTTTGACTCTCGGACGAACATTGGTGAGCTGCTTATCGACTTCTTCACTAACTGCATCGTTGATTGCAGCGTTGAACTTTCTCCTCATTTGCTATACTGGCGTATAGAGGGGGTCACTATTTAGTTTGTGTGTGGCGATGTTTTTCGGTATACATGGCATATCTTAATGGGAGAAGGCAAACAAATCGGCACTGTCAGTTAGGAATTTTTGAAACTTACCTGGTTCTGAAAGATTGTGTCCTATTTAGGTGTTTTTTGTGATGTTATTGTTGTCTAGTTGGATAGGATCGAGCTTTTCCATCATCAACTCGGACACTTCTATGATGTCAGGGTCCTTGATAATGCATGTCTGTATGTCAAGCTTGGTTCCGAACATCGCTGATTGCTATGCTTTTGCTATCGCTCCTGTTAGTTGTTGGATGTGTGCGCAATCCTGGGCGATGCGATAGTATTTTTCTGCGGTGCGTTGCTCGCCACAGATGTTGAATACCCCCATGTAGTAGAAACTTGATTCCTTGATAGAGACTTGACGGGACTGCTCGCATAGCGTGTATCCATGGGCGCCCTATAACAGCGTTGTAAGTTGTATCTTGGTCAGTGACGTGAAACGTTGTTTCTAGGGTGTCTCTTCTGGCTAGAACGGGTAGCACTATCTCTCCAGAAGTTTGCTCGACTGCATTATTAAAACTCGTTAGTGTTATGCAACTAGTATTATTTTGTCTTCGATTCTCATTTGTGCGAGAACTCGAGGATGGATAATACACGTGCCACTTTCGTCTTCCACCATTATTTTTTTTACACCAGTATCTGCAACACGTAAACTGATAACAAGAGCATGATAGTGAGGGAAAGACAAATCGTCGGTATCTAATTTATCGAAGATGATACTATCTTCAAGGTCATCATACCGTTAATGAGTGATCGACCATTGTTTGTGTATAGTGGTGAATTTTACATGGTTGATTGCTGTGTCATCGCCTCCTCTGATGATCATCTGTATAGTTCGAGCGGGAGAGGGTTGTTTTGGAGGTCCCTGGGATTGTTTGCGTCTGCGGGCAAAGTAGCTCGTCCTCAATCGCTCAGTAGTTCTTTCAGGTGTCCCTGATTTAGCATTCTCACTACCTCCTACCGCTGACCTATGCAATCCTCTATTTTATGACCCCTTTCTGGTGGAATTTGCAAAGAACATTCTACTTCCGGGCGCTCGGGTCAGACTTCATCTTTTGCTGCCATTGTACCTTTGGGGTGAGCTTCTCTAGTGCATACACTATTTCTGAGGGAGAAACACAAAAAATTGTGAGAAGATAAGAGTAGAGGCATACCTCTTTCGTTTTGTTGTAGCGTGGTATGTCGAGGAGGGGCATCTGTGTGTCGTGGAGGAGGTGGGATGGACGTCCTCACATAGGGCTGATGTCTTTCTTGGCTGAGGAAGGGTCCCAACGGATCCCTTCGACCATCATTGCGGCGATCTTTCCTTGCTTCAGTTTGAACTGACGTCAACCATTGGATCGGGCCATTGAGGTCGTCCTTGTCGGGTCTTACCTCGGCAAAATAGGCTATGTGGATTTCTTCCCAAGTGGTGGGACGGTATTTCATGAGCCTGCATAGAAGCTTTCTGGTCGCTCTCGACCCATTCCTGTTTAACCCATTCTGGAAGGCTGGTACGCCATCCCTTCTAACACATTCAGCAGGCTCATTCTCTCCTTGTTAAACTGGGCTAGGAAGTCTTTAAGTCCCTCGTCGTGCGTCTACCTTACGGCGAATATGTCATTTACCCTGGCTTCCGTATTTTTAGCTCCTGCATGAGCGGTGACGAACTTGTCCGCCATTTCTTCGAATGTTGCTATTGATCGTGTTGGTAGCTGTGAATACCAGGTTAGGTCTTCTCCTGTTAGGGTTTTGCCGAATTTTTTCAGTAGCACCGGGGGTACTTGTTCTTTTGAAAGATCGTTACCTTTTACGGTTGTGATGTAGTGGATGATATGATCTTCTGGGTCTGTAGTACCATCATATATTTTTAGGTATGGTGGCATTTTGAAGGTTTTTGGAATGGCATGGGGGACCGCTTCCTCTCTATATAGTTGCTCGACAAATTGACCAACGCCCTGTTTTGGTAACAATTTTGGGGTGCCTGGTATTTTATCGACCCTTTCTTGATGCTCCTTCATCTGGTCATGGAGTGCCTTATTCTCATTTTTCATTTCTTCTATTTTCTTTAGAATTGCTACGGGTGCATCATTACCCGCGTCAACAGTAGTATGAGTGTTACTTGTGCGGAGGGCTTCTTGTTCGCCAGCGATTGTCGTGACATCTGTGTGTGCAATGTCTCTGTGCTCTCTTTGAGCGGGTTTATAAAGTATGTTGTTCAGAGTGCTTGTTAGCCACTCTTCCAGTAGTATTTTTATCGTTGGTGGTGCCTCTCCCGTTGTAGATGTGGAGGATTCCTTTTCGCGCGAAGCAATTTCGCTTTCATGCGGGGAGGTGAAGTGTCTCTCCTGGGTGTAGTGCTTGGTGTCACGTTTTCATTGTCTTCCCTACCGTCTTCGTTGATGGTGTTCAGGAGGTTGGTTATGACACCTGTTATTGTTTTTGCTTTGCATCTCCTTTTCTTGCCATTGTTAATTTATGCCAAACTAGAAAGAGATGGCTATCCCTTTTTATGATCTAAATGAAACTAAAATCTCAACTAAAGAAATCTGCACGGACAGCGCCAAATTGTTTGGCCAAAAGATATTAATTTTTTTATTAAATCAATTAATGATAAAGATGAGGTAAATCTCAGCCAAGTGTAGTAAAATCTAGATCAAGTGATAGAAGAAGTAAGCAATATGAATGATGTTAGCTAAGATGTTGGAATCAATTAAATGCTCATAAATGCGACAACTTAAATGCACAATCAATCTAAGTAAATGCGATTGACGTAGAAAGGAAATCAGTATGAGATGATTGTGGTATCTTTGGACCTCATCAATATCATATAATGATGTCTGTTTTTGGCTATGAAATCAATGAACAAGGATGCTTTTGTATTTACTCTCATATGAATCTTTTACAAAGTGTTCTCTTTTCTTTTGCCTAGGATCTCCTTTTTCTTTACTCACTCTTCCTATTTCTAAGGGACAATCTCCCAAGAAATACTAAAAAGTACAACATAAAAAATATTTGAAAAGCATATTATTATTGTCTCCTACTAAGTCTGCACTACCGTTGACATCTTATCTCGACTAACCGCTTTTGGTCATCGTCCTTCATCAGGATGACCATCAGACATTGCGCTACGATGACCTCGTTCCTCGTCCTATTCGGTAACCGTCGTGGTTGTCAAATTTAGACCCATACAAAAATAGCACATAGTGGCTTGGAATGGCGGTAATATCGGCATAGCTGGTGTACTCGGTTTCATGTGCATCAACTATAAAATCAATAAACTATGTGTTTATAGAACCTTTATCAAATATAGAACCTAACTAATTTGGGTCTGAATCACACGGAGAATACGTTGGATAACGGACTACTTGAGAAGTGTAAAAACTAGAAGTCTAGTGTTTCTATAGTAACAAACAAAGAGAGTTGGTTTGTATACTACTATTGTAATTTTGAATTTATTTTAATTAAAAGCTAAGTAGCAAGAGAGCATGTTTATATTATGTAACAAGTTGATTAAGGCACTAGGGTTGTGGTTCCCAAATCAAATTAATGCAATGGTGTGTGGAGATTACCTCATTTACAGAAGTGGTATTGTGAACATTGAAGCCTATTGTAACATTGGAGTTCTTTCAAATCATCCAATAGATTTCGCTCTTAAGTTGTTTGAATATTAAAATGTATCCCAAGTTAAATCCTTCCTATCTCTGGTTTGATTTATTACATAAGGGTTAACGTCCCAAATTTTTGCTATTTACTCTTTTCCACAACCTCAACTTTTCTCCTTCGAACTTAAGCCAAAGTTAAAAGGGCAATATCTAATATTTTCAACCATTAAAAATCATTAAAGCATGAATAATAAAGAGATAACACCAATTATAATAAACTTCAAGCTTAAAATACCGCATTCATTAACATAAATAACACAAAGTGTCAAACCTAAAATCCTACCTAATCGTGATGGCACCTAACCCCAATATGCTAGGTAAGACAAACAATGAATAATATAATTCAAGTGAAAGATCATCAATAACAATGAATAAAATAACGAAATTCCATACATCTTCCCACGGATTAGTAGTACAAGTCATGAGCCACTACGATTTAGGATTACAAAATTGGTATGAAAAATAAGTACATCTGCTTGGAATATACATAATCAGAAGTACAATCTTGAACTCCTAACAACAAGCGGTAGCTTATATACGGAATGTACGTACATATTCAATGCTAACCTCCATCATCCATATTAGCTCAGCTGCAGGATCCACATATGTGTTGGGAACTACCCTCAAGGTGACTTCTCCTTGCCAGAACACCAGTATCCTTAACCCAAAACTCACCCTACGAGATCTTAGAATAAAATCACACCGCCCAAGGCCCATAAGCCATTGTATTTCCTCTTAGCACCTCAAAGTACCACAATTGAGGCACTCACTCTGAAAAGGCCTTATGTGAGTCTAAAGTCGTTTTCTTTACATTCCTGATACTGAAATGTGTAATCCATAATGATATAGAAATATTGCGAGTCCCGACACCATCCAATGTAAATCTCAAGTTCTAGCCATATACAAATCCGGAAAACTCTCAATTGCTACATATAAATCTTGAACCCATTAGAACCTTCTCGAGAGTCTCCCACTTTACTCAAATCACAATTGCACTGTCCAAACTGGTCGAAAAACCTGTACCCCGTTAGCACGATAATACCTAAACAAGTAACCAACCTTAATGCAACCAAGAAAATTCCTACTCCATGCACACTACATCCTTCACGAATAACCACTAAATCATTTAATGATTTCCATATACCCATAGTGTAACACAACCCATATCCAGAAATTCTCCTACTCGAGTCATCCTCGAACTCAACCTCTACAAGTCATAACTGATTCACAAAAACCTCAAACTGAATACAACACATAATCATGCAATCAACTCGTCAATAGCAGACTGGTTGAATAAATCTCATTAAATTGGATAGTTATTAGTTGGCTTACGTAATAGGTTGGGTTAAGTGTCATCACAACTAGTTAAATTTTGGATCGTGACAGTATATCACATGATATCCAAAAGAATAAATTTATAAGTATATGACTATCTCCTATTTTCCAATAAGCCAAGGAACTAGCTCTTACGAAGTAAAAACTAAATAAAACTTAGAATACATAACAAAATTTACATTTCAAGCAAATTTGGCATGTTTCTTATGACCACTACCATATTGAGAGACTTTTTCCTTTTTGTTAGGCGCTGAATGAGTTTGAGAACCATCCATTTCTCGCACAGTATTTGAACCAAAAATTTAAGCACTAATAATTAAAATATTCAAATAATTTAATAATAATCTATTATTAACTTCTACTTTCCATTACCGAACAAGAATTTATACTTTAAATCTTGAAGAACTATGTTGTCAAATTTGGAATATTTTGTAAGGCCAAGGCATTCCGCCAAGACCCCGTTGGAGGACACAGCCGTGCAATTTTTTGGGCTAACAATCTTTAGTCCATTTTCAAAGAACCGGATACGGGCCCTGAATCTTCCACGTAGGATAGAGTATATTCTTTTCTACATAAATCATGTTTGGGGGTCAACGGATGATGGTTAGAGCGAACGAAGAATCCAGTAGGCAGATTGCGCACTATCTAGTAAAATAGACATAACTTTAAGCTCAGAACTCCAGTTTTGCTCTATAATATATGGTTGGAAAGCTAACGCAAATATATACAACTTTCATGTTTTATAATTGACCAAATTCGGAGCGGAACAGGGCTAAAAATTCGCAATAGCGCGGTCGCGATAGTTTTAGCGCACCCAGAAACAAAACATTTGTCAACTAGCGCGCCCAGATGCGCGACCGTGCTAGTTAAGACCGGAAAAGTGTTATTTTTCACATTGGAGAAGGTATAATTGTTTGGTCCCAACCTTACTTGGTATATATACATAGAAGAACGCTTTTGAGTGCAATTTTTGACCAAGGAAGAGCACAGAACCGCCGTGGAGGTCGGGTTTCATCTTTTCTTCCACCAACTTAGTCTTTTTATGTTTCTTTTTATGATTTGTTGTTTTGCTACCATGTCTATGTGGAGCTAAACTTCACGTTCTAGGGTTGTACTTCTGTCATGACCATTGTTGTTCAGATAATAATTTTGATTTCTTAGTTTATCATATTGGTTTATTTATACAATCCTGCACTTAATTATTTGATTGCTTGATCACCAATTGATTACTATCTACGAATCGAGATTTGAACTCGAAAGTGGGAATTCTAGATTGCATATAGGATTGAGTCGAGCAAGTTCTTGAACCTGGGCATCGGGGAACGGATTCGCGATTAGGATAGACATATACCTAGTTGTCTTGCTTGGTTGATTTATAGGAACTATAAATGTCTTGTTAATTCTAACTCTATAGACATATAGGCGTTAGGTTAGCTTGAACAGGCAAGTAAGAACTCGACAGATTCTTATGAGTAATATTAACCATGTCAACCAATAGACTAGATAAATTAGTTAGTCAATTCAATTGAAAAATACAATCGGAATGTTAGATAGGCCATAACCCTAGATCGTTTTCATTACATTGATATCATAAAAATCTACTCTTTCTGTCTATTAAAAGTTCATTATTTGTTTTTATTTATTTAATTAGTTTAGAATCAAATACTTCTAGGTTTAATTCTTGTTTGGATAATTAGGAGAGTAATTTAGTTAATAGTTAATTACAAGTCCTCGTGGGATCGACATCCGACTTTTAGTCACTTTATTACTTGACGACCGCGTACGCTTGCGTGTGCGTTTGGCCGCAACAAGTTTTTTGGCGTCGTTGCCGGCGACTTAGAAATTAGCAATTTTTCTAGATTAGACTTTTAATTTTATCCTTTTTTGTATATATTTTTATTTTTACAAATATTTAATATTTTCTCTTAGTGTATTCCTAGTTCTCTCAGCATGACATCTGAGGTTGAAATATCCGGAGGTAAGGTTATTGATGAAGACGCTTGGTTGACGGAAGACTTTTATGGCCCGTTCTTTTGGGCTTGTCATGGCCTGAACTCCGGGAGGTCTGAATTTGAACATGGGAGTAAGGGTTGGTATTGGGAAGAATATTCACGATTAAGGGAATACAAGAAACGTCGTTATCTACTAACAACGTTGGTAAATGATTGGTCTAAGGAGAGAGATGAACTTGCACATCAAATTGATAATTTTTACTTGGATGTACATAACTTAAATGCAGATTTGAGTGCAAAGGTTGATGCGTGTAACGCCTAACAATTTAATAATGAGTTGTGTGAAGCTGGAAAAAAAATTCTAGACCAAATTGAGGAGCTAAAACGAGAATACCAATCACTAGACCCTATTTTTCTTGAGGATGCCAATATTGAGAAGAGTGTTATAGAGTCATGTGAGCGAGTAGATAACATTACTTTGGGAGACTTTAGTGTGTAAATATGAGGATGCAAATAGTAGTAAAATTCATGAGTTCAAGCGCATTAGACCTCATTCCAATTATTTTTTCACATTGTGTTTAGATAATAAGATAGTAATCGAATCATCTGAGCCAATGAAGGGGACAAAGAGTGAGGATGAGAGCGCCTATATTCTTGAATTTGTTGTGCTAAAAAGTAAAAATTACATTCCTCATCTAAAGGGCGAGAAGTGTAGAGTGAAAAATTTATTAGTTGGCCTGGTTATCTTTGTAGCCCCACCAAAGGAGCATAGCCACACACTGGATGCCATGTTAGGGGTACAATTCATAAGTTCAAGGTGGAGAAAAAAATTGGTTCAAGTCGTGCTGCGACTTTATATGAGGAGCTTGTTGGGAGGCAACCCAGCTTTACTACTTTCTTTTATTTTTATTTATTTTATTTTTCTATCTTTATAGCATTTTCTTTTGTAGGATATGAGCATAGAAGAAAAACCACTGAAAATGTGCAAAAGTGAGCTATGTGGTTGAAATACGTGATCGCACAAAGGATCGTACCTGGGAGAAATCTGAGTATCCCGTGAGCTGCAAATGCTTCGGTATTTGGCCTACCAGGGAGTCTCTTTTACCCTCTTGTCTGGGTGATTTTCTGTGCTATGTTAGCTTAGTTACAGTACTCCTTCTTAGTGTAGTAATTTTTTCAAAAAAAAAAAAACAAATAAACAAACAAAAAAAACAAAAAAAAAATATCAAAAAATTTGGACTTTTCCCAACGATGGATTTTGTGGACAGCTTTCTTGGGGGATTAAGGTCCAATAAAAAAAGGAAAAAAGGGTGAAAAAAATAATCCAAAAATGCGTCTTTTATTTTCTTTAGGTAGTAATTATCCCCTGTGGTTTTTCTTTGTGCATCAATTCTTTTCCATGGGATGTAGTTTGAACTGGGTAGTAGTATTTTATTTTTATTTTTAGAGTAGAGTAGAATTTAGGGAATAAATGGAGGAAGAAAGATGAGATTCTTAGGCACCTTAACTTGTTTGATAGTAGAATATTTAGGCTTTGGCATGCGTATTATCTTCCCTATGATTTGAAATTATTGATGATGCCTTGCTTAGTTGGATAGCATGTCTTGTGATGCCTATGTCTTGTTTTCTTGACTTATCTCCACTTTGTGCTTCATGCTTAATATCTCGTGGCTCCGTGAATACTTGCATTTGTTTTAGAGTCGGAATGAGACCGTTCTTAGTGAGTCGTGTGCCATGTGTGGTGAGATTTTTGTATAGTCCATGTACTATACTTATGTCTAGAACTTGCCTGGTATGTGAGTGAAGCGAAATTTTAGGTGATGTTCGGTTTGAAAAGTGATTTTAGGCTTTCTTTGATATTTTTTGAGCTTTATTACTAATCACAAATAAAATTTATCCCTAGTCAACCCTTTTGAGCCTATAGACATTTATTTGGTACCCACATTACAAGTCTATATCTTTTTTATTCTTAATTGATATTGTTTTGATCCCTTTTCCTCTTAAAGCACTTTAATTATGAGATGAGCGCTAAAAGAAGTAAGAAGGAACTAAGTTTTGGGTGACTTTTGAGTGAAACCAATAAAAGGAAGAAATGTGCACTTGTTTTGTAGAATAATACACCACTAGCAGAAATTAAAGAAAAAGAATAATCTGAAGAAAAAAAAATAGAGATGAAAACATTGTTGTCTTGTTCCTGCTAGTGGGTATGAATTAATGTAGTGCTTAAAGAAGAAGGGAGCATTTTTGGAGTGATATTGTTTGTGAAAGTGAAGTGGATTGAAAAATGTATGCTTAAAGTTGATTATGTGATGTGTTAAAGTGCTTAGGAGGGTTAGTCACTATTTCTAAATATATCTTACCCGTCCCTTAGCCCACATTACAACCATGAAAAAGTCATAATTGATTTTAGATCGAGGGAGCCTGCATTAGTAGAGATTTACATTACGGGCAAGCCTATGGTACCAAGTGCATGCATGTAACTTCTTTTGTGAGAGTGAGAGAGTTCTTTGATATATATATATATATATATATATATATATATGTATAAGTCCTTAAAATATATTTGATCATGAGATTCTAATGTGAGGATTCAACTTATTCTCTTGCCTTGGTTGTGAGGGCACATGGTTTCACGAAAGATAGGTAACATTATTAGATTTCTCTAGGATGTTGGGTGTTCAAGCCATGAGTGCATTGTGACATTGAGTCAGTTTTTGAGGCTAGGATTGTTGTCAGCATATTATCTTTGTTGAATATTTTTGAAGAATGACATAAGTAAAGGGAAGTGTATGATGATTGCATATGCTAGAGTTTAATTGTTGCTATCAACCATAATCTTTGGTGTAGTGTGCTTCGAATATGTTAAGAGCTCATAGATAGAGGAAATTTTTGGTTGACTCGAGGACGAAAAATGTTTAAGTGTGGGGATATGCTACAATTACGTATTTTAGTCGATTATTACACTCTAATTTACAACACTTTAATTGAGTTTGAGCTTTAATCGCCATTATTTTGTACTATTTGTGTGTTTTATGCATTGTAAGAGTGATTCTGAGCTATGTGGATATTATGGAATGAATTCAAATGATTTGGAGCTTTGAAATCTGAGTAAAATCTCAAGGATTTAAGTCGGGATCGTGTTTGGGGGTCAACGGATGATGGTTAGAGCGAACGAAAAATCCAGTAGGCAGATTGCGCACTATCTAGTAAAATAGACATAACTTTAAGCTCAGAACTCCAGTTTTGCTCTATAATATATGGTTGGAAAGATAACGCAAAGATATACAACTTCTGATGTTTTATGTTTGACCAAATTCGGAGTGGAACAGGGTTAAAAATTCACAATAGCGCGGTCGCGATAGTTTTAGCGCGCCCAGAAACAAAACATTTGTCAACTAGCGCGCCTAGATGCGCGAACGCGCTAGTTAAGACCGGAAAAAGTGTTATTTTTCACATTGGAAAAGGTATAATTGTTTGGTCCCAACCCTACTTGGTATATATACATAGGAGAACACTTTTGAGAGCAAGTTTTGACCAAGGAAGAGCACAGAGCCGTCGTGGAGGCCGGGTTTCATCTTTTCTTCCACCAACTTAGTCTTTTTATGGTTCTTTGTATGATTTGTTATTTTGCTACCATGTCTATGTGGAGCTAAACTTCACGTTCTAGGGTTGTACTTCTGTCATGGCCATTGTTGTTCGGATAATGATTTTGATTTCTTAGTTTATCATATTGGTTTATTTATACAATCTTGCACTTAATTATTTGATTGCTTGATCACCAATTGAATACTATACACGAATCGAGAGTTGAACTCGAAAGTGGGAATTCTAGATTGCATATAGGATTGAGTAGAGCAAGTTATTGAACCTGGGCATCGGGGAACGGATTCGCGGTTAGGATAGACATATACCTAATTGTCTTGCTTGGTTGATTTACAGGAACTATAAATGCGTTCTTGTTGATTCTAACTCTATAGACATATAGGCGTTAAGTTAGCTTGAATAGGCGAGTAAGAACTCGACAGATTCTTATGAGTAATATTAACCATGTCAACCAATAGACTAGATAAATTAGTTAGTCAATTCAATTGAAAAATACAATCGGAATGTTAGATAGGCCATAACCCTAGATCGTTTTCATTACATTGATATCATAAAAATCTACTCTTTCTGTCTATTAAAAGTTCATTATTTATTTTTATTTATTTAATTTATTTAGAATCAAATACTTCTAGGTTTAATTCTTGTTTGGATAATTAGGAGAGTCTAATTTAGTTAATAGTTAATCACAAGTCCTCGTGGAATCGACATCCGACTTTTAGTCACTTTATTACTTGACGACCGCGTACGCTTGCGTGTGCGTTTGGCCGCAACAGGCTTTTTGGCGTCGTTGCCGGCGATTTAGAAATTAGCTATTTTTCTAGATTAGACTTTTAATTTTATCCTTTTTTGTATATATTTTTATTTTTACAAATATTTAATATTTTTCTCTTAGTGTATTCCTAGTTCTCTCAGCATGACATCTGAGGTTGAAATATCCGGAGGTAAGGTTATTGATGAAGACGCTTGGTTGACGGAAGACTTTTATGGACCGTTCTTTTGGGCTTGTCATGGCCTGAACTCCGGGAGGTTTGAATTTGAACATGGGAGTAAGGGTTGGTATTGGGAAGAATATTCACGATTAAGGGAATACAAGAAATGTCGTTATCTTCTAACAACGTTGGTAAATGATTGGTCTAAGGAGAGAGATGAACTTGCACATCAAATTGATAATTTTTACTTGGATGTACATAACTTAAATGCAGATTTGAGTGCGAAGGTTGATGCGTGTAACGCCTAACAATTTAATAATGAGTTGTGTGAAGCTGGAAAAAAATTCTAGACCAAATTGAGGAGCTAAAACGAGAATACCAATCACTAGACCCTATTTTTCTTGAGGATGCCAATATTGAGAAGAGTGTTATAGAGTCATGTGAGCGAGTAGGTAACATTACATTGGGAGACTTGAGTGTTTGTAAATATGAGGATGCAAATAGTAGTAAAATTCATGAGTTCAAGCGCATTAGACCTCATTCCAATTATTTTTCCACATTGTGTTTAGATAGTCAGATAGTAATCGAATCATCTGAGCCAATGAAGGGGAAAAAGAGTGAGGATGAGAGCGCCTATATTCTTGAATTTATTGTGCTAAAAAGCAAAAATTACATTCCTCATCTAAAGGGCGAGAAGTGTAGAGTGAAAAATTTATTAGTTGGCCTGGTTATCTTTGTAGCCCCACCAAAGGAGCATAGCCAAAGACTGGATGCCATGTTAGGGGTACAATTCATAAGTTCAAGGTGGAGAAAAAAATTGGTTCAAGTCGTGCCGCGACTTTATATTAGGAGCTTGTTGGGAGGCAACCCAGCTTTACTGCTTTCTTTTATTTTTATTTATTTTTTATTTATTTTATTTTTCTATCTTTGTAGCGGTTTTTTTGTAAGATATGAGCATAGAAGAAAGCCACTGGAAGTGTGCAAAAGTGAGCTATTTGGTTGAAATAAGTGTGGGGTGATCGCACAAAGGATCCTACCTGGGAGAAGTCTGAGTATCCCGTGAGCTGCTAATGCTTCGGCATTTGGCCTACCAGGGAGTCTCTTTTACCCTCTTGTTTGGGTGATTTTCTGTGCTTTGTTAGCTTAGTTATAGTACTCATTCTTAGTGTAGTAATTTTTTCAAAAAAAAAACAAAAAAACAAATAAACAAACAAAAAAAAAACGAAAAAAATATATCGAAAAATTTGTACTTTTCCCGACGATGGATTTTGTGGATAGCTTTTTTGAGGGATTAAGGTCCAATAAAAAAATGAAAAAAGGGTGAAAAAAAATAATCCAAAAATACGTCTTTTATTTTCTTTAGGTAGTAATAATCCCCTGTGATTTTTCTTTGTGCATCGATTCTTTTCCATGGGATGTAGTTTGAACTGGGTAGTAGTATTTTATTTTTATTTTTAGAGTAGAGTAGAATTTAGGGAATAAATAGAGGAAGAAAGATGAGATTCCTAGGCACCTTGACTTGTTTGATAGTAGAATATTTAGGCTTTGGCATGTGTATTATCTTCCCTATGATTTGAAATTATTGATGATGCCTTGCTTAGTTGGATAGCATGTCTTGTGATGCCTATGTCTCGTTTTCTTGACTTATCTCCACTTTGTGCTTCATGCTTAATATCTCGTGGCTCCGTGAATACTTGCATTTATTTTAGAGTCGGAATGAGACCGTTCTTAGTGAGTTGTGTGCCATGTGTGGTGAGGTTTTTGTATAGTCCATGTACTATACTTATGTCTAGAACTTGCCTGGTATGTGAGTGAAGCGAAATTTTAGGTGATGTTCGGTTTGAAAAGTGATTTTAGGCTTTCTTTGATATTTTTTGAGCTTTATTACTTATCACAAATAAAATTTATCCCTAGTCAACCATTTTGAGCCTATAGACATTTATTTGGTACCCACATTACAAGCCTATATCCTTTTTATTCTTAATTGATATTGTTTTGATCCCTTTTCCTCTTAAAGCACTTTAATCATGAGATGAGCACTAAAAGAAGTAAGAAGGAACTAAGTGTTGGGTGACTTTTGAGTGAAACAAATAAAAGGAAGAAATGTGCACTTGTTTTGTAGAATAATACACCACTAGAAGAAATAAAAAAAAAGAATAATCTGAAGAAAAAAAATATAGAGATGAATACATTGTTGTCTTGTTCCTGCTAGTGGGTATGAATTAATGTAGTGCTTAAAGAAGAAGGGAGCATTTTGGAGTGATATTGTTTGTGAAAGTGAAGTGGATTGAAAAATGTATGCTTAAAGTTGATTATGTGATGTTTTAAAGTGCTTAGGAGGGTTAGTCACTATTTCTAAATATATCCTACCCGTCCCTTACACCACATTACAACCATGAAAAAGTCATAATTGATTTTAGATCGAAGGAGCCTGCATTATTAGAGATTTACATTATGGGCAAGCCTATGGTACCAAGTGCATGCATGTAACTTCTTTTGTGAGAGTGAGAGAGTTCTTTGATATATATATATATATATTTGAGTCCTTAAAATATATTTGATCATGAGATTCTAATGTGAGGATTCAACTTATTCTCTTGCCTTGGTTGTGAGGGCACATGGTTTCACGAAGGATATGTAACATTATTAGATTTCTCTAGGATGTTGGGTGTTCAAGACATGAGTGCATTGTGACATTGAGTCAGTTTTTGAGGCTAGGATTGTTGTCAGCATATTATCTTTGTTGAATATTTTTGAAGAATGACATAAGTAAAGGGAAGTGTATGATGATTGCATATGCTAGAGTTTAATTGTTGCTATCAACCATAATCTTTGGTGTAGTGTGCTTCGAATATGTTAAGTGCTCATAGATAGAGGAAATTTTTGGTTGACTCGAGGACGAGAAATGTTTAAGTGTGGGGATATGCTATAATTACGTATTTTAGCCGATTATTACACTCTAATTTACAACACTTTAATTGAGTTTGAGCTTTAATCGCCATTATTTTGTACTATTTGTGTATTTTATGCATTGTAAGAGTGATTCCGAGCTATGTGAATATTATGGAATGAATTCAAGTGATTTGGAGCTTTGAAATCTGAGTAAAATCTCAAGGATTTAAGCCGGGATCGTGTTTGGGAGTCAACGGATAATGGTTAGAGCGAACGAAGAATCCAGTAGGCAGATTGCGTACTATCTAGTAAAATAGACATAAGTTTAAGCTCAAAACTCCAGTTTTGCTCTATTATATATGGTTGGAAAGCTAATGCAATGATATAAAACTTTCATGTTTTTTGTTTGACCAAATTCGGAGCTGAACAGGGTTAAAAATTCGCAATAGCGCGGTCGCAATAGTTTTAGCGCGCCCAGAAACAAAACATTTGTCAACTAGCGCGCCCAAATGCGCGACCGCGCTAGTTAAGACCGGAAAAAGTGTTATTTTTCATATTGGAGAAGGTATAATTGTTTGGTCCCAACCCTACTTGGTATATATACATAGAAGAACGCTTTTGAGAGCAATTTTTGACCAAGGAAGAGCACAGAGCCGCCGTGGAGGCCGGGTTTCATCTTTTCTTCCACCAACTTAGTCTTTTTATGTTTCTTTGTATGATTTGTTGTTTTGATACCATATCTATGTGGAGCTAAACTTCACGTTCTAGGGTTGTTGTTCTTTCATGACCATTGTTTTCTGATAATGATTTTGATTTCTTAGTTTATCATATTAGTTTATTTATTCAATCCTGCACTTAATTATTTGATTGCTTGATCACCAATTGAATACTATCTACGAATCGAGAGTTGAACTCGAAAGTGGGAATTCTAGATTGCATATAGGATTGAGTAGAGCAAGTTCTTGAACTTGGGCATCGGGGAACGGATTCGCGGCTAGGATAGACATATACCTAATTGCCTTGCTTGGTTGATTTACAGGAACTATAAATGTGTTCTTGTTGATTCTAACTCCATATACATATAGGCGTTAGGTTAGCTTGAATAGGCGAGTAAGAACTCGACAGATTCTTATGAGGAATATTAACCATGTCAACCAATAGACTAGATAAATTGGTTAGACAATTCAATTGGAAAATACAATCGGAATGTTAGATAGGCCATAACCCTAGATCGTTTTCATTATATTGATATCATAAAAATCTACTCTTTCTGTATATTAAAAGTTCATTATTTGTTTTTATTTATTTAATTAGTTTAGAATCAAATACTTCTAGGTTTAATTTTTGTTTGGATGATTAGGAGAGTCTAATTTAGTTAATAGTTAATCACAAGTCCTCGTGGGATCGACATCCGACTTTTAGTCACTTTATTACTTGACGACCGCGTACGCTTGCGTGTGCGTTTGGCCGCAACAAGTTTTTTGGCGTCATTGCCGGCGACTTAGAAATTAGCTATTTTTCTAGATTAGACTCTTAATTTTATCCTTTTTTGTATATATTTTTATTTTTACAAATATTTAATATTTTTCTCTTAGTGTATTCCTAGTTCTCTTAGCATGACATCTGATGTTGAAATATCCGGAGGTAAGGTTATTGATGAAGACGCTTGGTTGACGGAAGACTTTTATGACCCGTTCTTTTGAGATTGTCATGGCCTGAACTCCGGGAGGTTTGAATTTGAACATGGGAGTAAGGGTTGGTATTGGGAAGAATATTCACGATTAAGGGAATACAAGAAACGTCGTTATCTTCTAACAACGTTGGTAAATGATTGGTCTAAGGAGAGAGATGAACTTGCACATCAAATTGATAATTTTTACTTGGATGTACATAACTTAGATGCAGATTTGAGTGCAAAGGTTGATGCGTGTAACGCCCAATAATTTAATAATGAGTTGTGTGAAGCTGGAAAAAAAATTCTAGACCAAATTGAGGAGCTAAAACGAGAATACCAAGCACTAGACCCTATTTTTCTTGAGGATGCCAATATTGAGAAGAGTGTTATAGAGTCATGTGAGCGAGTAGATAACATTACTTTGGGAGACTTGAGTGTGTGTAAATATGAGGACGCAAATAGTAGTAAAATTCGTGAGTTCAAGCGCATTAGACCTCATTCCAATCATTTTTCCACATTGTGTTGATATAGTAGGATAGTAATCGAGTCATCTGAGCCAATGAATGGGTCAAAGAGTGATGATGAGAGCGCCTATATTCTTGAATTTATTGTGCTAAAAAGCAAAAATTACATTCCTCATCTAAAGGGCGAAAAGTGAAGAGTGAAAAATTTATTAGTTGGCCTGATTATCTTTGTAGCCCCACCAAAGGAGCATAGCCACAGACTGGATGCTATGTTAGGGGTACAATTAGTAAGTTCAAGATGGAGACAAAAATTGGTTCAAGTCGTACCGTGACTTTATATTAGGCTCTTTTTGGGAGGCAACCCAGCTTTACTGCTTTTTTTTATTTTTATTTATTTTATTTTTCTATCTTTATAGCATTTTCTTTTGTAGGATATGAGCATAGAAGAAAAACCACTGGAAATGTGCAAAAGTGAGCTATGTGGTTGAAATACGTGTGGGGTGATCGCACAAAGGATCGTACCTGGGAGAAGTCTGAGTATCCCGTGAGCTGCTAATGCTTCGGCATTTGGCCTACCATGAAGTCTCTTTTACCCTCTTGTTATTCTTAGTGTGCATTGAGGACATTGCACAATTTTAAGTGTGAGGTGAGGAGATTGTCTGGGTGATTTTTTGTGCTATGTTAGCTTAGTTATAGTACCCGTTCTTAGTGTAGTAATTTTTTTCAAAAAAAAAAAAAAAATATATNATGGGATGTAGTTTGAACTGGGTAGTAGTATTTTATTTTTATTTTTAGAGTAGAGTAGAATTTAGGGAATAAATGGAGGAAGAAGGATGAGATTCCTAGGCACCTTGACTTGTTTGATAGTAGAATATTTAGGCTTTGACATGTGTATTATCTTCCCTATGATTTGAAATTATTGATGATGCCTTGCTTAGTTGGATAGCATGTCTTGTGATGCCTATGTCTCATTTTCTTGACTTATCTCCACTTTGTGCTTCATGCTTAATATCTCGTGGCTCCGTGAATACTTGCATTTGTTTTAGAGTCGGAATGAGACCGTTCTTAGTGAGTCGTGTGCCATGTGTGGTGAGGTTTTTGTATAGTCCATGTACTATACTTATGTCTAGAACTTGCCTGGTATGTGAGTGAAGCGAAATTTTAGGTGATGTTCGGTTTGGAAAGTGATTTTAGGCTTTCTTTGATATTTTTTTAGCTTTATTACTTATCACAAATAAAATTTATCCCTAGTCAACCCTTTTGAGCCTATAGACATTTATTTGGTACCCACATTACAAGCCTATATCCTTTTTATTCTTAATTGATATTGTTTTGATCCCTTTTCCTCTTAAAGCACTTTAATCATAAGATGAGCGTTAAAAGAAGTAAAAAAGAACTAAGTGTTGGGTGGCTTTGAGTGAAACCAATAAAAGGAAGAAATGTGCACTTGTTTTGTAGGATAATACACCACTAGTAGAAATTAAAAAAAAGAATAATCTGAAGAAAAAATAAATATAGAGATGAATACATTGTTGTCTTGTTCCTGCTAGTGGGTATAAATTAATGTAGTGCTTAAAGAAGAAGGAAGCATTTTTGGAGTGATATTGTTTGTGAAAGTGAAGTGGATTGAAGAATGTATGCTTAAAGTTGATTGTGTGATGTGTTAAAGTGCTTAGGAGGGTTAGTCACTACTTTTAAATATATCCTACTCGTCCCTTAGCCCACATTACAACCATGAAAAAGTCATAATTGATTTTAGATCGAGGGAGCCTGCATTAGTAGAGATTTACATTATGGGCAAGCCTATGGTACCAAGTGCATGCATGTAACTTCTTTTGTGAGAGTGAGAGAGTT
>MU745847.1:9103-78834 GCA_026770625.1 Nicotiana glauca
ATTTTGCATCAGTTTCATTTCATGCTTTCCACAGGTAAAGCTACATCAACATAGTATCAAAGTGGGTACCTGGAAGTGGAAATACAAGAAGAGAGAAGGATCAATCAGCAGCAGTACAACCGCAATACAACAGCAGTAGGTTGACAGTCAGTAGCAACAAATATAGCCAAGTTCAAGACCAAACCGCAGTCAAATGCCTTGGAAGAAAGAAGCTTAACCAAAATACTGAATCTACTAGAAATTAGACTAGGCGGTCAAGAACATCCCTCAACAATCATATAATACCCAGCAACCCTCAAATAAATCACCAAATATCTTCAAAGGCCCTGAACACCCCAAGCACAGAACAGAAACAGAGAGATTGGAACTGTTTCTACTCTTAAAATTAATGTAATAGTGTGAACTGATTGTCTAAATCACTCTCTCAAACTCTTCAGGTTTTAAGGTGTAGAAGGATTCAGCTTTAAAAGCTCTCAAGAAAACTGATCCTCAAACTCTCTTTTATGAGTTTTAATTCTAAGAAACTGACCAAAAGCCCTCCAAACTGATTTTTTAAACCCAAAAGAAGACCCTTCTTAAACCTCCAGCCTCCTCCCTTCTTAACTTTCAGTTTTCCTTAATGTTTTTTAGCTCTCTAACTCTCTCTCTAAAAACTGATTCCAAAAAAAAGAGAGCCCTATTCTGTCCTAGTCTAACTCTATTTATAGCCAAACTTTATTAACTTTCCAGCTCTTAGGAGCATTAAGCTAATTAAGAAAGTATTTCTGCCCATGATATTCCCTTACAGCCCCACTATTATGTGTCTTGTTCCATTTATTTTATTCAAAGTTATGGGTGCCTATTCTTTAATCAATTTTCCTTAATCTTCCCATATCATTATGTTTTGTTCCCCACTATGTATAAAATAATGCCTTATTTTAATATTATGTTGGAATTAACTAGCAGCCCACTCAGATTAAACATTTCAAAACTTCTAAAATCCCCAAATTAACCCTAGAATTACTGAAATCTACTGCCCTAATCCCCTGTGATTTACTGCNGCTTTAAGTGGACAACATTCCAATGTGAGGGTAACATCTTGCCATCCATTGTCTCCAACTGGTATGCTCCTTTTCCTGCAATGTCACGAGCTCTGTAGGGTCCTTCCCACGTTGGACTCAGCTTTCCTGAATTAGCAGCTTTTGTAGATTGGAACACCTTTTTAAGCACGAAGTCCCCAATTTTAAAGAATATGAGGCGTGCTTTCCTGTTATAATATCGTTCAATTACTTGCTTTTGTGCCGCCATTCTTATTAATGTAACTTCTCTTCTTCCCTCTAACAAATCAAGATTCACCCGCCTCTCTTCATCATTTGATTCCTCGGTTGCTTGAACGTACCGTGTGCTTGGTTCTCCTATTTCTACTGGAATTAAGGCCTCCGCACCATAAACCATTGAAAATGGAGTTTCTCCCGTGCTTATTTTTGTCGTTGTACGATAAGCCCATAATACCCCAGGTAATACCTCGGGCCAGTTACCTTTTGAATCCTGTAACCTTTTCTTCAAGTTGTTGATGATAACCTTATTTGTGGATTCCGCTTGTCCATTACCCACTGGATAAAATGGTGTAGATGTTATCCTTTTAATCTTCCAACTTTGAAAAAATTCTGTGATTTGGGCTCCTATGAATTGCGGTCTATTATCACACACGATTTCCTTTGATACCCAAAAATGGCATATTATATATCTCCAAATGAAGTCTTTAACTTCTTTCTCTCGCATCTGTTTAAATGCCCCTGCTTCTACCCATTTAGTGAAGTAATCTGTAAGTACAAGTAGAAACTTTACCTGACCTTTTGCTTTTGGTGATGGACCTACGATATCCATTCCCCATTTCATAAAGGGCCACGGATCTATGACAAGGTGGAGTAACTCAACTGGTCTATGCATATTATTGCCGTATCTTTGACATTTATCACATTTAGACACGAAATATTTAGCTTCCTCTTCCAACTTGGGCCAATAGTATCCTGCTCGAATCAATGTTTTTACTAGCGACCCGCCTCCTGCGTGATTCCCGCAATGTCCTTCATGTATTTCCCTCATCACATATTCTGTTTGGGAAGGTCCGAGACACCTTGCTAATGGTCCACCGAACATCTTTCGGTAAAGATTTCCTTGATGCAAACAATAACGAGAAGCTTTCTTGCGAAGTGCATGAGCCTTTGTTTTGTCATTAGGCACGATTCCGTGCTGTAAAAAAGCAACAATTTCGTTTCTCCAATCCCATGTTAAATGATTAAAATTTACCTCATTCTTGTCAGGTTCGAGAACGGAATGAAATAAATGTACGACTGAAGCATTTGCGTTGTTTGCTACATCTGCTGCAAACGCGAGGTTAGCTAAAGTATCTGCTTCCACATTCTCATCTCTCGGGATCTGCATTACCTTCCAAGTTTGGAATTGTTTTATTAGCTCCCGTACCTTTTCGAGATATTCTTGCATTCGAGTTTCCCTGGCTGTATAAGTCCCCAGCATTTGATTAACCACGAGTTGAGAATCACTCTTGATTATAATCTGTGTTATGCCAAGTTCCCGTGCCAGTTCTAAACCTGCAATTACAGCCTCATACTCTGCTTCATTGTTAGTTATAGAATGACATTTTATAGCCTATCTAATATTTTCACCTATAGGTGGTATGAGAACTATCCCTAGGCCTGCACCTTTTACATTAGATGAACCATTAGTGAATAAAATCCAAGTCCCCGGGTTTGCACCATTAAAAACTTGTAATTCTTTTTCTGCTTCTAAATGCATTCCCTGACTAAAATCAGCTATGAAATCGGCTAGTACTTGAGATTTTATAGCAGTCCTAGGTTGATAGATGATTTCATATTCACTTAATTCTATAGCGCATTTTGCTAATGTCCCTGATAACTCATGTTTATGCAAAATGTTTTGTAATGGAAAAGCAGTAACCACAACAATGGGATGACATTGAAAATAAGGTCTTAATTTTCTAGATGCCATGATCAAAGCTAATGCTAACTTTTCTAGTTGTGAATATCGTGTTTCAGCATCTAGTAAAGATTTGATTACATAATAGATAGGAGATTGTTTACCTTGGTCCTCACGGACTAAAATAGCACTTACCGCAACTTCTGATACGGCCAAATAGATGAGTAGTTTTTCACCTTCCTTTGGTTTTGCTAATAACGACGGATTTGACAAGTAAGCTTTCAAATTCCCGATGGCCTGTTGACAATCTTCATTCCATTCAAAATGATCTTGCTTTTTGAGTGCAGAGAAAAATTTAAAACACTTTTTCGAAGATTTGGAAATAAATCTCCCCAAGGCTGCAATTCTTCCCGTTAACCTTTGAACCTCTTTTTTACTCGTAAGGATGTCAGGGATTTCTTCTATTGCTTTGATCTCGCATGTCTTAGCTTAAATTGGCACCAACATAAACCTTTCGTTCAGGCGATTGCTCAAATAATATCACAGCCTCGAGCTCCTCAATTGTCGTTTTGTTATTTTCATTCTCTTCAGGTTCTTGAATCATATCAGGTCTCGAGTCTAAATCTGTCTTTTCTTGCTCAGCTGTGGTTTGGTCCATGATTCCTTCAACTTTATTTACAGCACTCATATCTTCTACAGTATTAATACTCCTAGTTGTATATTGTTCTCCACGAATTTGGTAGATCCCCCACGGTGATGGGAACTTTATGACTTGATGTAGAGTTGATGGGACAACATCCATATCATGAATCCACGGTCTCCCCGTGATTATATTATAGGCCATCTCCATATCTAATACCTGAAATTTGGTATATTTCACAACACCCTCTGCAAAAGTTGTTAGAATTACCTCTCCTTTAGTTACCACACTAGAATTATCGAACCCTGATAGAGTATGCGCCTTTGGAATCATTTTATCTTCCGCTTGCATTTCTCATAGCACCCTTAATAAGATGATATTTGCAGAACTCCCTGGATCAATCAAAACTCATTTTACATTAGTATCATGTACAAGTAAAGATATTACCAGTGCATCGTTATGGGGAGTGATCACCCCTTCTGTATCTGCATCATCAAAAGTGATACTTTCATCTTCTAAGGTCTGTCGCACTCGCTTCTCGTGTGTGATTGTTACTTTGAAAACTTTATTTGAAGTCGTATATGCTACTCCATAAATATCTTCACCCCCACTAATAACGTTAACGGTTCTCTTGGGTGATGGGGGTTTTGGTGGTTCTTGCCTATTTTTCATATAAGCTTGCTTACCCTTCTCACTAAATAACTCGGTAAGATGCCCTTGCTTCAATAGATGGTCCACTTCACTTTGTAAGAATCTGCATTCTGACGTTTTATGCCCGTGATCGTTGTGGAATTCGCACCAATGGTCTGGATTGCATCTGTTTGGATTTGAACGCATCTCCTTCGGACACCGTACCTTATCTCTCATACTCCTTAAAACAGCCACGAGCTCGGAAGTACTTACGTTGAAATTATAGTCGTCGAACCTTGCCTTTAAATTTCTTTCATCGTCACGGGGCTCGTGTGTGTTTCGATCATTTCTAAACCTTGATGAAGAATCAGATTCCCTGTTTCTTGATCGTTGATCATATCACTGATTGTCATGCTTCGCCCGTGAGTCTTTCCCTGCAGGACCCATATAAGGATCGTACCTGTTTTTACCTGATCTTTTTTTGGTTTCGGATCTCCTAGAACTGCTCCTTTCTTCATGTTGAAACCGAGGTACGGTATCTTCTTCGCTTCGTAACTTTGTACTGTACCTGTTATAAACATCATTCCATGTGGTAGAAGGGAATTCTCGAAGGCTTTCTTTAAGTCTTCCCGTGGCTTCTGAGCTTTTATCATTTAAGTTGCTTGCAAAAGCTATTGCTGCCCAATTGTCAGGTACACGAGGTAAAGTCATTCTTTCACGTTAGAATCTATCAACAAAATCCCTGAGCAACTCTAAGTCCCCTTGTTTGATTTTGAAAATATCCTCCATTATTTTTTCAACCTTTTATGCTCCCGAATGTGCTTTAATGAAAGAATCTGCAAGCTCAGCAAAAGAGTTTATAGAATTTTTAGGTAAAAGAAAATACCAGGTTAATGCACCCTTGGTGAGTGTTTCTCCAAATTTCTTGACCAATACTGATTCAATTTCTTGCTTGGTCAGATCATTGCCTTTTACGCCTGTTGTAAATTCGGTTACGTGATCACGTAGGTCTGTTGTGCCGTCGTACTTCGGAAGGTCGGGCATTTTGAACTTTTTGGGAATTGGAAGGACAGCAACACTTGGCTTCCAAGGTTGTTGTGAGTACTTATCTACATCTACTCCTTTGATTATAGGGGGAACTCCAGGGATTTGTTCGATACGCTCATTTTGTTCCTTAAGTTTTTTCTGCAAGGTTAGTACTAAATTTTGCAAATGAGAATTAGTTGAATTACCTGGCTCTCCCTCCTGTGAGTCACTTCCATTACCAGAATTAACCAGCCCAGATCCAGGGTTTTCCAACGTGTTGTTATTCGGTGTTGATGGTGCAGCAGGTAATCGACTGAGTATGGCTTCTAAAGCTTTGTCAACCCGTGCATCGACTATTTTTTGTAAAATCTCATCTCTTTCATCAATATGTTCAGATTGATCATTAGGAGTTCCCTCATGAAATCCTCGTGGAGAACCTTGAGGGGAAAGATTATCATGTTGATCTCCATCCACTTGATGTGCTTGATTTTCAGGAATGTTTTCATTGTTGTTTGACATGATGATAACAACAGGTAGGATGTAGTTTGAAAAGAATAGATTATCAGATTCCCGGTAACGGAACCAATTTGTTTAACCAAAAAATAGAATTTCGGCCAAAGCTAGAATTTAAGATAAAAATCGGGTTACTAATAATCAGGAGGCGAAAAGAATAAGAAACTTTTGAGAATAATAATAAAGCAGTAAATAAGTTTGTATTTCAGTGTAATATTAATGATATTCCGCCCTTTTATAAATGCTGAGACCTCCTCCTTTTATAGTTGATTATTCTAGGAAAAGGTGTAATGCCTTAGTCTTAATGAGGCAATTATGAGCATTAAATGACATTAAATGAAATGTTACACAATCATTCCTATTCAATACAGATTCGCTAACGTATTTGGCATTTAATACTGAATTTGGACTCCTTTATGTCATCAGATTCTTATCTTCAATTCCTTCTGATCTCCTGGCTTTAAATGAGTTAAATAGATACGAGACTCGTATCATTTGAATAGCATCACGTGCCTATTTAACTTTCTTCTCTCTGTATATGTTGTCTCTCGTGCCTATTAATTGATTATCATGTTTTGACCATTTGACCAGTCTACGTGTCATGTCACGTCATCTTCAATATAAATTCATTTTTTTCCCAATACAGTTTCGATTTTTTCGATTTCGATTTCGATAATAAATAATCAATTCGATTTATTGATAAACCGATTCGAATGCACACCCCTAGTCCCGTGTACATACTTATCCTATTGGAAAATCATATAAATCAGTCTAGTCGAATTGTTTATATCATAGGCTATGCAATCCCTTGTCTGGATCTAAAGTCTATTTCTTAGGTTTCCTAAATTTATTTGAAAATTTGCACTGATAATTATGATATTAGAAGCATTAAACGTAAGGTTAGTGATGATATGCTATAATTACGTATTTTAGTCGATTATTACACTCTAATTTACTGTACTTTAGTTGAGTTTACGCTTTAATCGCTAGTGTTTTATGCTAATTGTATATTTTATGCCTTGTAGGAGTGATTCCGAACTATGTAGATGTTATGAAATGAATTCAAGTGATTTGGAGCTTTGAGATCTGAGTAAAAGCCCAAGTAATTAAGCCGGGATTGTATTCGGGGATCAACGGATGATAGATCAACGAAACGAAGAATCGAGTAGGCACATTGCGCACTGTCTAGTAAAATGCACATAACTTTTTGCTCAGAATTCTATTTGGTCTCCACAATATATGGTTGGAAAGCTAGCTTAAAGGAATATCACTTTCATGTTTTACATTTTTCCAAATTTCAAACAGAACAGGGTGATGCGCGATAAGTGCTTCACGGTCAGATCCGCGACCGCAGACAGAACATGGCCAAAATCAGCGGTCAGGTCCGCGGTCCAATCGACGTCCTTTATGAAAAAAAAGTGTCCTTTTTTGCATAGGAGAAGGTGTAATTGTTTGTGTCCGACCCTACTTGGTATATATACATGGAAAATGGTATTTTGAGCAGGGTGGACATATTTGACACAGATTCGACCTAAGGAGGCAGAGACACAATATGAGCAAGGCGGGAAATTCTTCTACGAGTTTTTCCTTCCCCTTCCTATTTTTCATTATTGGTTGTGAATTCTAGTATTGTATTTTTGCATACTATTATGAATAGCTAATTTGTTTTCTAGGGTTTTGATGGAACCTTTTGTAGGATAAATTCTTGTTATGTTTTTATATCATTGAGCCGTTGGATTTCTCTACTTGTTCAACTACGTATTTACTGTTGTTGATTGAATGGCCATCGATTAACTGTGCCTATTTATTATGTGTTGCTTGAGAAAGGATACATGTTTAGGGGGTTGTTGAACAACGTCACTCCTAAAGTATGTGAAAAATCAATACTACGGATTTAAAGGCAGGTTTAGAAATAACAAAGCCTTGACATGGTCATAATGAGCGGTTAGATAAAGCCAACTAGCATAGTTCGAGAGAATATGTCTAGTAAATTGTTGTAGTTGCTCGAGAGAGAATTATGGCACCTAAAGTGCTCACAATCATACACTGGAAAAATTGTAGGGAACATAGCTAGAAGGATTCCGACAATTAGGGAAATCATAACTCTAGACCTCCTTAATTTAGTCTTCAACCCTTTGTCTCGTTAGTTAATAATTTTATCTCTTTCTAGTATTTGCTAGTTAATTAGTTAGAAACAGAATGGAAATATAGAAGGAGACGCCAAGGCCTGCGGACACCTGTAGGACTACATCGGGTCTCCACCACAGGACTGAAGGCAGCAACCTCACTATGGTGCAAAAGTTGTAGCACCGGGATCTACACACATGGTAAAGTGTAGTATCAACACAACCGATCCCATGTGCTGGTAAGTGTCGAGCCTAACCTCGGCGAAGTAGTAGCGAGGCTAGGACGAGACTACCAAATAAACATGTGCAGTTAAATCATATACAGCGGAAAAATAAAGGCAAATATTTAAAGTTAAAGATAGGAGGGGGAAACATGCTGCGGAGAATATCAGGTAACAACAGAAAATCAATAGGGAAATATAAAGAACGCCATAATTCAATTATCAGCAAACATCAAGAACTCAATAACACATGCACGACATCACCCTTCGTGCCTTTACTCTCATCATCACCATAAGAATCAATAGAATCGGCACGACATCACCCTTCGTGCTTTTACCTCATATAATCATGGCACGAATTATCCTTCGTGCATTATCACTCATATCATGGCACGACATTGTACATCGTGCGGTACGGCATCACCCTTCGTGCATTAAGACTCTCAAAATCATGCACAGCATCACCCTTAGTGTTTTACACTCTTCCTCACCCAAGAAACAATCACAAAGAAATTTGGGCAAGGGAATCAATAATATTACAATAAAATCCCGTCAAGGGAACAATAGCATAACAACAATATCCCGACAAGGAAAATAATATCATGAGTAATAACATCCCGGGCAGGGAAATAATATCAAAAGCAATAACATCCCGACAAGGGAGACAATATCATAAACCTCTTCTCTTTTCCACAATTACTTCACAACTCAATTCTCAATTTGAGCCGACGCTCTACAATGTTCAATTACCAATAATACTTCCACAAGCCTTGTTCAACAATAGACGTATAGTATAAGACTCACGGGCATGCTTGATACTGACGTATAGATACTCGTCACCACACCTATACGTCGTACACAACAATTAACACATAGCAAATAAGACACAACTCTTAATCCTTCAAACTAAGGTTAGACCAAATACTTACCTAGATGCCACAAACACAATTCAAGCCTCAACCATTGCTTTACCGCTTGTTTCCACCACTAATTCGCTTGTATCTAGCCATAATTTACTTAATGATATCAATAAATGCTAAATGAATCAATTCTAATGCATGAAAATAGGTTTTCCAATGATTTCCCCAAAAACTCATAAATCGACCTAAGGCCCACATGGTCAAAACCCGAGATTCAAACCAAAACCCGATTACCCATTCACCCACGAACTCAAATATATAATTTATTTTGAAATCGGATCTCAAATCGAGATTCAAATCCCCAAAAATCAAAAATCCTAAGTTCTACCCAAAATACCCAATTTCCCCCATGAAAACCCTTGATTTTGAATTGAAATCATGTGAAAAGATGTTATAGATTGAAGAAAATGAGTTAGAAATGACTTACAATCGATTTGGAGAAGAACTTTTCTTTGGAAAATCGCCCGAGAGAGCTTAGGGTTTGAGGGAGTTTGAAAAATGAAGAAAATTTCGTCTAAGTTTGATTTTACACAAATGCAGATATCGCATTTGTGATGTCATGTTCGCAAATGCGAACTCGAAATTGCAGCCAAGGATTTGCAATTGCGAAGAAAGGCCTGCCCTGTTAACTTTGCAAATGCGAACAACTCTTCGCAATTGCGGTGCCTGCTAAGGTCGCATTTGCAACATAAGCCTCGCAAATACGAAGGTTCCCTGCCCCAGCCCATCATCGCAATTGCGATGTTTCTTCGCAAATGCGAGCTCGCTTTTGTGAGCCAGGCTTCACAATTGCGAAGCTTGCAGGCAACACAACAACAGTTTTCCTAAATCCAATTTCACTCTGCGGCCTATCCAAAACTCACTCGAGCCTGTGGGGCTCCAAACCAAATATGCACGCAAGTCCAAAAACATTATACGGACATGCTCGTGCGTTCAATTCATCAAAATAACATCAACAAGTATGAATTAAACCTCAAATTCATGAAATCACTCATCAAAATTACTATTTTCTCAAATAAAGATCCGATTTGTATCAAACGAACTCTGATTCTTACCAAACTTCACAGAAACAACTTAATTATTATTTCAGACCTGTACCAGACTCCGGAAATAAAATATGGGCCTGATACCATCAATTTCAAACCTCTTTTCATTTCCAAAACTCTTATAATTTCAATTAAACAATTTCTTTTAAAAATTCATTTCTCGGGCTTAGGACCTCGGAATTCAATTCCGGACATATACCCAAGTCCCAAATTTTACTACGGACCTTACGAGATCGTCGGATCACGGGTCTAGGTCCCTTTACCAAGAATGTTAACCAAAGTCAACTTTATTCAATTTTAAAAGCCATTTTCCTCATTTTACTTAGTTTTTACATAAAAGCTTTGCGGGAACGCGCCCGGACTACGCATGCAAATCATGGTGAGACAAAAAGAGGTCTTTAATGCCTCGTAACAAGGACTTTTCTTCACAACTATTTTCCTTGGAATTTTGTTTGTTTCTTTTATTGGAAGATCCTTCTCCGGTCACCGTACCCTTTTCGTGATTTTTCTAATTTCTCTTGGACTTGAAGCTTGATCTCTTTGTACCAATTTATTCTTCCCCAAAGGCATTAGGTACAGCTTTATCAGCAGCAAGCCGCTCGACTTCAAGCTCCACATGATGGCAGCATTCACAAAAGTTTTGATGTTATCATTGTAGGTCAAGTTAACCTTAAAATGTTCCCAATTATTGAGAAGAGACCGAATCACTGCCTGAACCTTCTACTCATCAGAGAGAACATGACCAACACTATTGAGTTGAGCAATCATGTTTGACATCACCCTTAGATGTTGCTTGACACTGTGATCATGATGTTTTTTGTACGTGTCAAACTTGATTGTCAGTTGTCGAAGGCGAGTTACATTTGTACTCGCATGTATCTTAAATGTTCCCACATAGATTGTGCAGTATGATATTGCTCACATTTGTGGATGAGAACATCAGCAACTGAACTTACAATAATTCCACATATAGTGGAACCTTTCTTTTTCTAAATATTGTAAGTTTCCAAATCCCTCCTGTATTGGGCAGTGTTATCCTCTTCTGAGTGACTCATAACATGGTTAATACTTTCAAGAGCATCTTGCTCTTCGAGTACATACCATATTTTACAACTCCATATGTCATAATTTTCACCATTCAGTTTGTCACCCTTGTTTTAGTCAGTAATAATACTTATCAATGGCATGTCTGTTATTAGAGACAATATTACAAATTTAACTCATCAATATATACTTTGATTAATTATGCATGTGATTACACACTCGAATTAAATTAATTACAATATTAATTTTATATTTAGTATAGAATCGAAAGGTCACTACGTTTCAATTCATCATCTATATCCAAAAATTTTAATTACTATTAAAATCACTTCTTAGTGTGTATTTTATTTCAATTCTCAATCTCTTACAAAATATAATAATAAATAATATATATAACTGGTGAGACAGATAACATAACTTAAATTCCATTAAGATAAAACATATAACAATTTACATGTTTGCTAGGACATACATTGTGACGATCCAACCTGTCGTCTCATGAGTTACCGCTCTGTTTTTCCTATTTCTACCTTTTTATGCTTGTTTCATCTGTATTTCATGTTACCAGGTTGAATAGTTCAGATTCGGAGAGGCTTTGGTAAGGAATGAGATACTTAGTCTTTTTTGAGTATGTTTAAGTTGGAAATGTCAACCAGACGTTGACTTACGTGATTAAGGGTTTGGATGTGAATTATGATGGTTCAGATAGCTTCGGGGGATGATTTGGAACTTAGGAGTGTGATCGAAACATGTTTTGGAGGTCCGTAATAGATTTAGGCTTGAATTGGCGAAAGTGGAATTTTGGCGTTTTCCAGTCGATAGGTGAGATTTTGATAAAGGGGTCGGAATGGAATTCCGAGAGTTGTAGTAGGTTCTTTGTGTCATTTGGGATGTGTGTGCAAAATTTCAGGTCATTCGATGTGGTTTGATAGGCTTTTTTATCAAAAGCGTAATTTGGAAGATTTTGAGAACCTTAGGATTGAATCCGATGTGTTTTGGTTGATTCGATGTTGTTTGAGGTGTTTTCAAGATTGATATAAGTTTGGATGGTGGTATGTGCCTTGTTTGTTCTTTTGGTTGAGGTCCTAGGGGCCTCTGGGTGATTTTGGATGGTTGACGGGAGGTTTGGAGTTGAGTTGGGAAACTGAAGCCATTTGGTTGCTATCATAATCGCACTTGGGGTTGGGAGGCCACAGGTGCGATGCCCGCAGAAGCAGAAGGTAGCCGCAGATGCGACAAAGTGAAAGTTAAGCTCGAACCACAGAAGCGATCGAGGAGGCACACCTGTAGTGGCGCAGGTGTGATATATTAACTACAAATGCGGAAATGGCCATTTAAGTTAAAACCGCAGGTGCGGTCGTCTAGACCGCAGAAGCGGGACTGCAAGAGCGGGATTTGGGGAGCAGGTGCGAAAAGCCTGGGCCAGAAGGTATAAAGATTTCCTTCATGATTTTGAGCTAATTCTTCACCATTTCAAGTCGGTTTTGGAGCTTTTTGGGAGATTTTGAAGAGGGAATTCAAGGGAGCTTCATTGAAGTAAGATTGTTGAACCAAAAACTCGTTTCTATGGTGTTATTTCATGGATTGGGCTTGTAATTTATGGGAATTAAGGGTTAAAATTAGGAAAACTAAGGCTTGAGATTGGAGACCTTTGAGCAAGGATTTGAGGGGTCATTTGTGGGCGGATTTTAATACTTTTGATATGTATGAACTCGTGGGGAGATAAGGAGTCTATTAATGTAACTTATACCGAATTTCGAGACGTAGGCCCGGGGGCCGGGTTTGGTTAATTTCGGGATTCACGTTGTATTTTGATTATTTTCGAGTGGGCTTTGTTCCCTTAGCATATTTTGATGGTTATGTACTGATTTTGATTAGATTCGAGGCAATCGGAGGCCGATTCGAGAGGCAAAGGTGTCGCGGGCTAGAGTTTTGGCTTGGCTTGAGGTAAGTAACGCTTTCAACCTTGGAACTGCGGGTTCAAAACCCCGAACGATGTGTTCTATGACTGTTATGAAGGTGACACTATGCCAAGTGACGGGCGTATGAGCGTGCACCATGAGAAACGCGGCCTGGATCATTCCAGAGCGTCGCTCAGTGGTATTTATTATAGATATCTATGTTGTGATTATGTGATCTAGCTGTTGAGCTGTAAATCATGTTAATTATCATGTTAAGGCTTCACACCAACACTATTGAGACCCGAGAGGTTGTTTCTTTCTATCATGCCATTAGATTCATGTTTACATTATACTCAATCCTGTTCATGTATATTATATCATGCCTCAGTCTCATTTGTTGCTATTTGACATATCATATCATTGTTCGGGCATGTATTATGACATCTTAGCCTTGTATATGAGACTGGAGAGTATTGACTGGTGAGGTCGAGGGCCGAGTATTGATCGATAGTATGGGATCGGGATTCACGCCGCAACAATGATATTGATCATGCCTTCGCTAGCATTGATATAGCGCTTAGGCTCAGAGAAGCCCCTCCGGAGTCTTTACACCCCCAGTGAGCACAGTATATGATTATACTGAGGGATGGATTTCCCTGGACATGGATTTGTTTGAAGTACTATACCTGGAAATGGATCTTCTCCGTGAGGCTGGATTAGCCTGTGTCCTCGGTACTGGATGACTACAGTCAGTGATGTATATTCTGGGATGGATCTTCTTTGGGACGGATGACTATATACAGTACTGAGTGGTTGAGCACTTGTGAGTAGATATGGTGGAACCATCGATCATGCTAGTTGTGTATTGGTACATGTATGAAATCTCTGAGTATTGAGCTCTTTACTGATCAGTTGCTTCTATTACTGTTGAGTTTATTTGAACTGTAAACATGTCTACATTTCTGTTCCTTTTACTGTTAAATTGCCTGTTGAGGTTTGGTCCGTTACTATCTGTGAGTCCATAGGTTGGACTTATTACTTACTGAGTTGGTGTACTCACGTTACCCCCTGCACCTTGTGTGCAGATCCAGGTATCTCGTGGCACGGTAGCGGCTGTTGAGTATATTGTGCGGACTTTCACTTGGAGATTGCGAGATAGCTGCTTGGAGACCGCATTTCTGCATTCTCCTTCCCTATCTTCCTCTAGTTTTTCTTATTTGATGTATTCAGACTATTCCAGATTTTTATTTTCAGATAGTTGTATTAGTTTTTCTCATGACTAGTGACACCCAATGTCGGAAACTGTGTTTCATTCTACTGTTTTTGACCTTTCTATTATTAATATTAATTCTATATGGAAAAGTGATGTTTTTCGTAAGTAAATAATTGGATAAAATGGAAAAAAGGAAATAAGTGGCTGGCCTAGTTCCACGATAAGTGCCATCACGACCGGGTCAAATTTTGGGTCGTGACATACATGTACCAATCGAATAATAACTCTTGGACATATACGCTAAAAGGTGCACTAGGCCAAATATCATGATAAATCTCAGTTAAAAATTCACTCCAAGGCTCTCGAAGAGAGTCCAATAAAATAGCTAATGCTTCCCGAACAGTAATCTCTATTTAATTAGCTAATTCAGCTTTTTTTAACCTAAAAAGGAGTACATGTTCAGAAATGAAAATATCACGGCCCATTTTAAATTCCTTAACCTCCCTAAATTTATTTTCTCCTTCCCTTCGTTCAGCCATTTGATCCCTTAACTAAATTTGCCTCGTCCTTGGGACTTTTCTGATGACTTCAGGCTACGAGTCTGAATCATCATCGACGACGTATCTTTCTAAGTTATGCCCTTCCTCGATTTTGAGAACTCCCACTTGGAGTAATTCAAACTTGTCTCTATTCAGTCATATCTGAAATAGGACCAAGGAAATACTTAGAATGGTTAAAATCATTCAATGTGACAACATATATCACAATAACTCGTATAAATATATCAATGTAAGGGTGGCTTAAAGGAAGTGATTACTTAATATATATACTTCAAAAAGAATTATGTCAATCTAGAATAATCAGTAACTCGGTAAATGCAACCATATCACATCTGCTCTTATTTTAACAGTAGGAGAACGTGAATCTTGTAAACATTTCTTAAGTGCTTTTAGCCTTAATCTTAACTTAAGAAAAGAAGAACAATACAAGAATAAATACATCATTTCTAAAAGAAAATTGATTTCGGGATTGTTGGTAAAGGCAACATATGCCTTTAAATGTCACCTAACCACTTTCAAGATGATCATATCCTTACAATTGTTATGATGTGTATACTTCTTTATACTTTAAAAGAAATATCACTTTTGAGATATTTGATTTTCATCGGGTATGAAAACAAATAAAATAATTTGCAACTAAATGGTAAAAGAAAGTTATGTAAGCCAACGTAACTTTCATAGAGTTTGTGAATCTCCAGACTTCCCAAAAAAAACTTGAAACATATTTTCATGAGACTTTTAGACTTTAGTCCATGAATCAAAAAAAATATTGGAATCTGGAATTACACAAAAACTTTCAGTTACTTTTTAGTCACTTTTCTTTTGTGAAGCGACCCCCTTGTCACGACCCATTTCCTCATTAGGTTATGAGGGCGCCTGACATCATTGTCAGGCAAGCCAACGCGAAAACATTACTAAATTCTTATGTTGCTTTTAATCAGAAATGAGTGAAATAGATACTTAATTTGGAATTAAGCTAGAAGAGCGAAATACCGTAAATAACATAATTATACAATCCAAAAGTAAATGTCTACCAAAGTGTGTGCCAGAACCTGGTGTCACAAGTATGGGCATCTAGAAGAATATACAAAAGACATCTCTATCCTACTGTCTGAAATAGGGAAAGATAACAAAAGTAAAGGAAGACTCCATCCGGCTGCTGAGCGGCATAGGAAGGAAGCAGCTCACCGTGAAAGTCTCTGCCACAAGCTCAAGGGCACGCACCAAACTGGTAACCAGATGTATCTGCCTCAGATCCTGTACAATTAAGTACAGAAGCGTAGTTTGAGTACATAAACAATGTGTACCCAGTAAGTATCCCGTCTAATCTCAAAGAAGTAGAGACGAGAGGTCGACTTGATACTCACTAGGGTCGAACAATATATCAAAGTATTATACTAACAATGAAGAATCACTAATAAGCAACAGTTTATAACAAGGCATATAAGTCCTACTCTCTACTATATTTCCAGTTAACTATTTACTTTAGTTATATTTATCAATTTATATAGGGTCATGAAAGGCAATATCAACATTTAAAACTCTCAGGAATGCTATATAAGCATGCGCAAATATGCTAAGGTGACGGCCCGATCCAACAGAAATAAATTGTGCAATTGCCGAGGGTCGACGCCGCACCTATAGATGAATCTATTCATACCGAGGCGATCGGCCCGATCCACAAATAACAAGAAATATCAAGTATACACACGAAGGCTCATTAATAGTCAATAATGCCATGCAAGATTTCAACAAGTATAAAAGTTCGTTCTTATTCCCTTTCAAGTCTCTAGCATATCCTAGGTGATCGTATTAACAATATCATATAGAGATTTCTATAAATAAAGCATGGTGTGTGTCCTAAATTACCTGGACGATTAGCATAGCCGTAGCTACGCACGGACTCTCGTCACCTAGCGCATGCATAGCCCCCGCATTTAGCAATAATTACACAATTATTATTCCTATGGGGACAATTCCCTCTTACAAGGTTAGAAAGGAGACTCACCTCGCTCCAAAGCGCATTTCTAATATCATGAACAAGCCCAAGCCTTCAATTCGGAGCCGAACGATCACAAACTAGTTAAATGAAGTAATAACTAGTCCATATAGGCCTACAAGATCGAATTTTAACTACTTAAGCGATTACCCAACCTTTTTCACTAGCTTCCTAAATTCTGACTCCGGCCCCATATGCCCGGATTTCGAGATTTTTCGAAGAAAGTTGTTCTCTATAACCTAAGGATCAATAATTTATGAACTCTAGTTCATTTCATAACAAATTTCGTGGTTAAATCTTGATTTTACTTAAACCCTAGGTCTAGCTCTAACCCCTTTGATTTCACCTAATTTTTAGTGTTTAATCAACTTAATATACATATATTTAAACTAAGTATGAGTGGAATTAATTTACCTTAAAGTGCTATATTGAAATCCTCTCTTTGGAAGCCCCAAATCACCTAAGTATGAAGTAGAAATGAAATAAATGGCCTTTGAGCTCGAATTAAATGAACTCATTGCCCGGCGATTTCCGCTTCTGCGGTCCCACACCTGCGAAAGGAGGACCGCATCTGCGGAACTGGGCGAAAATAGCTGGACCGCTTCTGCGGTGTGAGGTCCGCTTCTGCGGCCTGAGGACCGCTTCTGCGGCCTGAGGATCGCTTCTGCGGAGCCACTTCTGCGGCTTTCAAGTCGCTCATGCGTTTTCTCCTGGCCTGGCCATTGGCCGCTTCTGCAATGGTTTGACCACATCTGCAGTCCCGCTTCTACGATCCTAGAACCGCATATGCGGTTATGACAGAAGCAGCAGACCTTCAGCTATTCTTCAACTTTCCTACTTCACTCGAACCTCGCTCGTTTGACGCTCGGGGCCCCCGAGCCCCGCCCGAACATACCGACAAATCTAAAATCACGAGTCGTACCTACACAAACCCTCGGAACACCCAAAACAATGCTAAATCTTGGAATCACCCCCTAAAACCAAATTAATCAAACTATTGAACTTCAAGTTCTTAATTCTCTTCTAACGGGCCAAAACGCCCTTAAACTACTCGGATTGATACCAAATTTTACGGGCAAGTCTTAATTGATATTTTGGACCTATACCAAGCTTCGGAACCAAAATTCGAGCCCGGTACCTAGGAAATCAATGATTTCTTAGTTTCTTTAATTCTTTAAAACTTCAATTTAACAATTTCCAATAAAAATTCATTACTCGAGCTAGGGAACTCAGAATTCGATTCCGGGCATACGCCTAAGTCCGTATTTTTTCACGAATCCTCCCGAATCGTTAAATCCCAAATCCGAGTCCATTTTCCCAAAAAGTTGATCGAAGTCAAACTTGGTCTTTTAAGAGAATCTTAAAGAAATAATTGGACATATTTTTACTCAAAACTCTTCTAACTCCCAAACCAACCATCCCCGCAAGTTATAAATTAGGTAAAACAAGCGCGGGAAGTCTTATTTAAGGGAACGGAGTTCTAAAAGGCAAAACGACCAGTCGGGTCGTTACACCCCTTTTCTTTCTTCTAATATGAAACTTAACCATATTTCCATGTATGTCTTCATTGGTAGATGAAATAATCATTTTCTGTTAACAATTATTATATACTTATACACAAATCAGCACAAACAATACATGAAATAGTTGTATTATATGAAGGGAGATGAAGATAGGGAAACATAAACTCCACACGATGCCAAAGTCAAGATGCCAAAAAAGGGAACAAAATTGTTTTTGCAGCAACAATAAGTATGGCTCTTCACAAGGATAGATACGGACTGGAAAACAAAGAACACGAGCTCTGATGTCAATTATGATTAAAATAGAGTAGCAAGAACATAAAATTTGTGTACTTATTAACAACAGCAGAAGTTTTTGCAAATTCTGTTCCAATCAATTGCCCGAAACCGACTTCGTCTCTCTTGAAAATGAAATTCTTGTTCACGAACTAAATACCTTATTTTTGTTTATCACATTGTGTTTGTTACTTTAGGGAAAATCACTTCATTGTCATTTTCTCTGTTGAGGAAGAAAGATATATAAAGGAGGGAGAGATTTCAAGAAAAGTTGTCGCTCACACAAATTGATCGCACGTTCCCATTATTTTTTAACGTGCATCGGTTATTTTTCTTTTTTTTTTATCACTGTTTTAAATTCCCTAGGTAACCTTTTTAAGGTTTTATCTCCTCTAAATGGGTAGGATCAGTCCATGTGGGCGACCCGCGACCCAAACCCAATATCGAACAAGGAGCATTTGCAGTGAGAATATAGTTACTTTCTTTGGGTCAGCAAATGCGTGTGGTATGTTTTGCAATATATTGCAGATGAACTATATTTTTATGAACTTCAAGTTCATATTATCTTATTCGGGGATTTATGTACAAATGATAATTCATTCCACGTAACTTTTTCTCAACTATTTTTTTCTATCTGTTTTTTTGTATCTCCGCCTCGTGTTAGAAAAACTAACTTGCTTCCTCAACTTTGGAAATCCACCTTTGTGCATCATGGTGTTAATCAAAATATACACCACATAACAGTAGCAATAATATAAAATTATTTGGTTTCTAACCATGAACCATTTGTAAGAGGAGACTATAATATACTTTCGTATATAACATATATCAAACTAATATAAATAACTTTATTCTCATAAGCAGTAGTTTAGCTATTAAATTGAGGCACTCAATAAATTATTATGCTAAACCAACTGTGAATTAAATCAACTTATCAAAACGAACTGTCTTGAATAGATAATATGAAATATGCTCTAAATTAAGTTATAGAGCAAGTTGTCTGGCAAGCACCAGGTTGCGGGTTAATAATAATCGCACGTGTAACTATCTCATAGATGCATCATATGTGGAAGGTGAATGGCAGGTTAATGAGCTCATATTCACCCTTGATATTTCTAGGATTCATGGGATTTAATCTCAATTTTAGTTAGTATAACAATCAGAAAAACAAGCAACGCAAGAGAATTCATGAAGAATCTTCTTCAACACTTACCCGTGTGAATTCTCATTTGTTTTGCACATCATACTTAAATCAAAATTTCTCAATAGGTCATGCCTGATAAAAGTGCTAGCATTAGTAAACTTCATGTTTACATCATGACATGTGCAATTATCAATAAATGCTAAGCTTATTACGATACGGGTTTTTATATTAATAAACTTCTACTTTATTGTGGCATTTCTTTAATTATGTAGTACAAACTGGAGAATAAAACAGGTAACTTTTTACATAATATTACCCTAGTACAAGTTGTATTAATAAAAGATATTAAATCATTCCTTTATTTATTGTCTCAATATAACCAACTGCTTTCGCAAATACTTTAGAAACAAAATAAGTTTTTTTGAGACTTACTACGTCACAATACCTTATCGATAATCAATTTTATTTCTCCAAAATAGTATAATTGGCTCTTCCAGAGCTTTCAATTAATTTTGTACTACCACATATTCATCAACATCCATATGGTGAATATCTCTTTCAAGGAAAAATTTATACCTTATGGTCATGGTCAAAATTATTATAGGCAAGATACGTTGCTTCTATTACTTTTGCCCTGTAATAATCACATTGCCATAATATTTTGGCATAATTACAATAGGTACATGATCAATGACTATTCATGTCATAATAATAAAATTATTTTCTTATTTCATCTCAAACCTCCTTCTAGAAGTGAGTATGGTATACTCACTACTACTAGCATGTTTATATTCTTCCAAGAATGAATATGTATTCATAAATCACATATTATCTGTAACGACTCGGCCAGTCATTTTGAGAGTTGTAGCCATGTTCGTGTAACGATTCGGCCGGTTGTTTCGAGAGTTATAGCCCTGTTTCCCCATTTTCGGCTCCTTTTGTGTTCTACAGCTGTATTATGTCTTACCGGGTCAGTTGGTTCGGGTCCGGAGTGATTTTGGAGTGAATTGTCATGACCCAAAATCCACTAAGGGTCGTGATGGCGCCGGACACCACTGTCAGTCAAGCCAACCATAAATACTTAATTAAATTCTTGTGTTAATAATTTTAAATACTACATGATTTTCCTTCAATTTAACTAGTAAAAGATAATCTTTACTACAAACTAAATAGCAAAATGTTTAGAAGTTAATACAGAATACCCCATAATAATCCCAGAATTCAGTGTCACGAGTGCTCATGAGCAATTTCTAGGAAACAAAGTACAATACGATAACTGTCCGGAATACAAATTGGACAGAAACGAAAATACAGTACAATACTCTGAAGGAGACTCTGCTGGCTGCTGATCATCTCGCAAGATGCAGCTCACCTAAGTCCCCGTACCAACCATGTCGTTGTGCCCAACTAGGCCACTAGCCACACATGAACTTGTGCAACAAAATGCACAACAAGTGTAGTATGAGTACGAAAACAACGTGCACCTAGTAAGTATCTCGTCTAACCTCGAAGAAGTAGAGACGAGAGATGGACTTCGACGCTTACTAGTGGTCCAATAATAATATATTGAAAATGTGGGGGAATCATGGAATTTATAAAGAAGTTATAAACTCATAAATCCTGAAAGCAGGTAAACAACTTCTCAAATAATAATGGATTTCAAAGGTTTATATTTCATCATCTTTATCAATTTATCTCAGGCGAGGAAAGACAAATATCAACATGTATAATCTCAGGCAAGCAATACAAGCATGCGTATATCATGCCGAGGTCGTACAGCCAATTAAGAATTTATCACGGAACGTTTATCCAATTAAAAGTTAATTCTCTTTTAATGATTTAAGAAAATGAAGTTTAATCTTTTTCGAAATTCATTTACCAATTCTATATGATTTAAGCATTTCAACTGTCAATAAGATTACAAATATTCCAAGTATAGTATGCTTTTAGGTCCTAGACTACCCGGACTTAAACATAATAGTAGCTACGCACGGACTCTCATCACCTCATGCATACGTAGCCCTCACAAATAGTAGCACATAACCAATTATTTCACCTATGGGGGCAATTCCCTCTTACAAGGTTAGAAAGGAGACTTACCTCGCTCCGAAGTTCCATAACCGACATTCCACGCCCTTCCGAAGGCTCAAGCCGATGCACAACGCTCCAAAACTAGTCAATAATTATGCAAACCCATTATTTTATACTAAATTACTCATAATAATTCAAGTCATAATAATTTCTAACCCCGATCGAAAAGTTGACAAAATTTCCCTCAAGCCTACGTGTCCGGATTCCGAAATTTTTCGAAGATAAAGTTTATCCATAACCTCACGAACTCAAATATGTAATATAGAGCCTATTTGGATTGGCTTAAAAGCTGGTCAAACCAGCTTTTAAGCCATTTTTAGATGTTGGGAGTGTTTGGCAAAAAAGAAAACAGCTTAAAAAAAGTTAAAACTGGCTTAAGAAAAAGCCAAAAGCCACAAGTTGGCTGATCCCAACTTCTTTTTTTTAAGCTTAAAAGCCAACTATCTTTGACCAAGTATTTTACCCTCTTATCCCTAATAATATTTATTATTCCAAAAATGTTATTCACAAACTTTTGAAATAATTATAATATCCAACTCAAACTTTTAAAATTTGTCAGAACGGTGAACTTATTTTGCCTTTAATATCTCTTACATAGATTGTACTTAAGTTTGATTTTTTTTTCTAAGAAATTAAACTCGTGTGCGACCAACAGTTCTAGTTGCATTGTAATTTCTAATTAACTATACATACAATTTTTAGATAATTTTAAAAAATACCAATTTATTTTATTTTCATTTCCTAAATATTAGAAATTTTTACATAGTTCAAATAAGAAATAAAATAATAAAATGTGATAGTCATTTCATATGTTTTTCCAGTAAGCTCAGAATTTCAAGAAACAAATAAAAAATTTACATGATTGAAAGAAGTGAAAAATAAGAGTTCAATAATTATATTTATAAAAATTATCTTAGATGATCAGTTCAAATATTAATTGTTTTTTATTTATATTAATAAGTTTGAAATAAAATATTATAGTAATAAGCTTCTTTATAGTGTTAATAACTTTAAGGATATTTCAGTTATTTTAATAGAAAAGTGCTTACCAACACTTGTTTACCAAATATTTCAACACTTTTTTCAGCTCCAGCACTTTTATCCAAACACATAACTGCTTATTTATAAAATCAGCTTCAGCACTTAAAAAGTAATCCAAACGTGCTCTTACTCTTAATTTCATGCCCAAAATCGTGGTCGAAATTTGAAAATACTAATCTTTTAGGTTTTTCCCTCAACCCCAAGTTTCCACCAATTTTCATTTAAAAAACACACTAATTGGATGATGAAAACAACCATATATTCATGTATATTAACCAATTCCGAGTTAGAATCACTTACCCCGATGTTTCTCCTTCAAAATCTGTCAAGAATCGCCTCTCCCCAAGCTTAGATTCATCAAAAATGGAGAATAGGGCGAAGTCCCCCTCCATTTTATAACTTAAAGTTCTGCCCAGAATGCCTTCGAGGCTGACATCATCATGACCTCGATGATGACATAAGCATGACCTCATGAAGGAAACCAGCAAACAAACATCAAAGTCCAAATTTTAATCCGTTAACCATCTGAAACTCACCCGAGACCATCGGGACCTCAACCAAATACACCAACCAGTTTTAAAATATCATACTAACTTAGTTGAAACCTCAAATCACATCAAACAACGTTAAGATCACAAATCACACCCCAATTCAGGCTTAATGAAACTAAGAACTTCCAACTTCTATATTTGATGCAAAAACCTATCAAATAAAGTCTGATTCACCTTAAATTTTGCACACAAATCATAAATGACATAACAGAGCTATGAAAATTTTCATAACTGGATGCCGACCCTGATATCAAAAAGTCCACTTCTGGTCAAACTCCTCAAAACCTTCAAATTTCTATCTTTGGTCATATGACTCCAAAATAACCTACGGATCTCCGAATTCACTTCCGATCGCGCTCCCAATACCAGAATCACCATACAGAGCCATTCCCAGACTCAAAATCCCAAACAGACACTAATAACACCGAAATGCATTGCAAACCCAACTTATGAAATTCTTCCAAAATACTAACCTCCACAACAGGCGCTGAAACGCTCCCGGGTCATCCAAAATCCTATCCGGACATATGCCCAAGTTCGAATTCCTCATAAAAACCTGTTGGAACCTTCAAATCCTGACTCTGAGGTCATTTACTCAAAAATCTAATCTTAGTCAATTCTTCCATCTTAAAGCTCTTGAAATGGAAATTCTCTTTTCAAATCAACTCTGAACTTCCCGAAATTCAATTCCGACCATGTGTACAAGTCATAATACATTAAGTGAAGCTACTCATGATTTTAAACTGCTGAACAACGCACCAAATCTCAAAAAGACCGGTCGGGTCGTTATATAAATTGAGACACTTAGTCTTTTAGGAGAAGCTTTAAGTTGGAAAAGTTGACTGGATGTTGACTTATGTGTAAATGATCTCGAATTTGAATTTTTATGATTCTGTTAGCTCCGTTAGGTTATTTTGGACTTAGGAGTGCATCTAGAATATGATGTGGAGGCTCGTGGTAGAATTAGGCTTGAATTGGCGAAAGTTTGAATTTTGGCAATTTTGGTCGGTAATGGAAATTTTGATATCGGAGTCAGAATGGAATTCCGGAAGTTAGAATAGGTTCGTGGTGTCATTTTTGAATTGTGTAAAACAATTGAGGTAATTTGGACGTGATTTGATAGGTTTTAGCGTCATTTGCAGAATTTGGAAGTTTAGAAGTCCTTGGGCTTGCATTTGAGGGTAATTTGGTGTTTTGATATTTTTTAAAGTGATTTGAAGGTTTGACTAAGTTCGTATGGGGTTATAAGACTTGTTGTCATGTTTGGTTGAGGTTCTGGGAGACTCGGGTATGTTTCGGGTGGTTAACGGATCAAGTTTGAAGTTTGGAGAATTGTTGAAGTTGGGTTATTGCTGGTGTAATCGCGCCTGCGAGGGTATTGCCGCAGGTGAGGTGAGATGGACACAGGTGCGAAAGTTTGTTGGATTGGGGAAGACCGCAGGTGAGACTGGTCATACGCATCAGTGAGCCCACAGAAGCGGGTAGTTTCCCCTAGAAACAAAAGAGGGGAGGTCTGGTAGTGGGCACAGCTGCGAGGTCTTTTCCGCACCTGCGAGGTCGTAGAAGCGGATAGAGAGCGCAGGTGCGGAGATGGGTATTTAAGTGATTTTCCATATATGCGGATATTATTACGCAAAAGTGGCACCGTAGGTGCACATACTGAGCCGCAGGTGCGAAAAACTTGGGCAGAACCTATAAATAGAAGACCTCACGAATTTTTGCTCATTTCCACCATTTTCAAGTCGGACCTTGGAGCTTTTGGGGTAATTTTTAAAAGGGATTCAAGGGTTTTCATGGAGGTAAGTTGCTTGAGCGCTATTATCTTTAGCTATGGCGTTTCCCCATTGATTTCTCACCTAATTAGTAGGATTTTAGTGAAATAAGGGTTTAGGGCTTGGGATTTTGAAGAGAGTAATATCGAGATTTGAAGGACCAAATGATGACAGATTTTGATGAAATTGGTATGAGTAGACTCGTGAGTGAATGAGATATCTAGTTTTGTGACTTTTTTTGGATTTTGAGACGTGGTACCAGGGGCCGAGTTTGAGCCAATTTCGGAATTTGAGTCCAATTTAGTAGTTTTCTTGTGGAATTGGTTCCTTGGCATATATTGATTGTGTTGTATTACTTTAGACTATATTCAGGACGTTCGGAGGTCAATTCGAGAGGCAAAGGCATCGCAAAGTAGGATTTTGCTCGGATTCAGGTAAGTAACGATTATAAATCTGGACCTGAGGTTATGAAACCCGGATATCGTATCGTATGAATACTTTGGAGATGATGCACATGCTACATGATGGGCGTGTGGGCGTGCACCGTGGGGATTATAACTTGGTCCGTCCCGTGAAAACTGTAGAATCGATTATCCTACGGTTTACTACGTGTCCCCTATATTTTTATGGAAATTGATTTCACTACTTGTTAGAAATCCTGTTTAGGCCTTGTAATATCACTGTTGAGACCCGTGAGGTCATGAACTTGCTGAATTAACTGCTATTGGCTATATGTTTTTCGTTCTCAATCATAATATTACTTGTTTATTTCACCTTCGTCCCCTCCTATTTATCATTGATACATGTTATTATCTTTGTTTGGGTTGAATTCTATGTTTTCTAAGAGCCCGAGGGATTGGAGAGGTTGGTGACTGAAATAGGACCTGAGTGTCGAGCTATGAGCCATGTGAGAGTATATTAAGGATCGGATTGCATGTCGCAACAAGCCTCATGGCTATATATGTATATATTGGATCGGGTTGCACGCCACAACGAGCCTTCGAGATGATCATTTTATATTGGATTGGGTTGCAATCCACAATGATTCTTATGGATGTTTATATATTGGATCGGGCTCCATGCCACAACAATATAGCACTTGAGCTAAAGGAGTACCTACGGAGTCTACACACCCCTAGTGAGCGCAGGTACCTATTGAGTATGATTATTGAGGGTTGAGAGCTGAGTCGTTGAGCTATTGAGATGAGCTGAGTGATTGTTGCCTTGAGAGGTTGTACTTGCTTTCAGTTAATTGTTGCACTTAGTTGTTATTTGTCCTTGTTGTACAAATTTATGGAAGACTTGATATTTGGTTTACTTGAGCACGGACTGATGGGACTTAAACTAATGAATTTGAAAGCATGATTGTTCTTATTTGAAAGATAGTGAGATAACTTTATTTGCATAACTCGTCACTACTTCTCAGTTCCTTATTTATTTTTGTTACTTACTAAGTTAGAAGTACTCACGTTACTCCCTGCACCTTGTGTGAAGATCCAGGTGAGACCGGTCGCATGGATTGTTGAGCTCATGCGAGGTTGACTGCTTGGAGATCTACGAGGTAGCTGCCATCGTCCGCAGCCCTTGTCTCTCCTTCCATTGTTGTCTTTTGTTTCTGTTTAGTATTGGTGAACTATTGTAAACTTTCAATTTTGGATTTGGTTTTAGATTCTCATGACTTAGTGACACCCGATGTTGGGCTATTGTTTCCATATTTTATTATGATTTTAACTCTTCTTATGAAATTTCTGTTATAAAAAGGTTTTGAACTATATTCTTATAAATTATTAATGTGTTTTGGGAAATGTCAGCTTGCCTAGTCCCATGATAGGCGCCATCACGACGGGATTTAGTTTTAGGTTGTGACAAGTTGGTATCAGAGCCTAGGTTACATAGGTCTCACGAGTCATGAGCAGGTTTAGTAGAGTCTTGTGGATCGGTACGGAGACGTTTGTACTTATCTTTGAGAGGCTGCAGAACCCTTAGGAAACTTCACATTCTTGAATTCTTATCGTGCAAATCTATTGATTATGGTAACTAAACTTTTATTATTCTATTCTCTCACAGATTGTGAAGACACGTGCTACAGGTGAGGACGAACAACCACTAGTACCACCAATTGGGGTCCCGAGAGTCCGAGGTCACGGTAGAGGCCATGGTAGGTGCAGGAGTGTAGCCCGCACATCAGCTAGGGCAGCACCTGCAGATCCACAGTTGTTGTGGTACATGATCAGGTCCCAGTTATGGATGCACCAGCAAGACCAGCTCAGGCATCAGCTATGCCCTTCGTGATCCCAGGTCTTCAGGAGACCTTAGCTCAGATTCTTACCGTGTATACCAGTCTTGCTCAGGCGGTCTATGTTTCTACTATAGCAGCCACTTCACAGGATGGGGGAGGCACTCAGACTCCTGCCGCTCGCACGCTCGAGCAGGTTGTCAGGGACTCCAGACACCGGGGGCACCACCAGCCCAGCTGATTGCACCTGCTCAGGACTATGTGATTCCAATCATGCCTGATGATGAGCAGACTAGATTGGAGAGGTTTGGTAGACTTCTACCTCCGACTTTCAGTGGTGATGAGAGTGAGGATGCTCAGGGTTTCTTGGATAAGTGTTAGAGGATTCTCCATACAGTAGGTATTCTGGAGAATAATGGGGTCTCGTTCACTAGAGCTACCTTCACTTGGTGGGAGGCTTATGAGAGGCGTAGGCTGGTTGGTGTAGAGCCCCTTACATGGAAGCAGTTCTCCATTCTCTTTCTGGAGAAGTATATACCACAGTCCTGTAGAGAGGAGCTGCGTAGATAGTTCGAGCAGTTGCGTCAGGATGATATGATTGTGACCCAGTACGAGATGATATTTTCTGAGTTAGCTCGTCATGTTGTTTGGTTGGTTACCACAAACAAGGAGAGGATCAGGAGGTTCATGGATGGCCTCACATATCAGCTACGGATTCTTATGACTAGAGAGAGGGTGACCGGTGATACATTTGAGAAGGTTGTTGATATTGCCCAGAAGATAGAGTATGTTCGCCGCTAGGAGCGGGCTGAGAGGGAGGCCAAGAGGCCTCGGGAATTAGGCAGTTTTTGTGGTGTTCCTTCTAGAGGTCAGTTCCACCATGGTAGGGGTCGTCCTTTCAGGCATGCTCAAACGGCTCGCCCATTTCACCGTAGTGCATCATCTGGTCGTGGTTCTCACATTTCACATCAGGGCCACTCATCTCTCAGTGCCCTCCCAGCTTAGATTTTGACTCATGCACCATCAGCTCGGGGTTTATCCATGCCAGGTTCTTTTACCAATTATCCTGGTCCTCGGGGCTCCCTTCAGTCCCAACCACCAGCACCGGGGAGTTTCTACAAGTGTGGAGAGTTTAGTCATATCAGGAGGCAATGTCCCTGCCTAGTAGGAGGTCTAGCTCAACAACAAAGGGGTAGCCTTTGACTTCAGCACCAATTACTTTACCACCCGCTCAGAGGGGTCGAGGTCAGTCAGTTATGGGTCTCCCTAGAGGGGGAGGTCGATTAGGTGGCGGTTAGGCCCGTTTCTATTGCTTCAGATGCTGTGATCACATGTATTATCTCAGTCTACCATAGGGATGCCCCTGTATTGTTGATCCTATTTCAACTTTTTCATATGTGTCGTCGTATTTTGCTTATTATTGGATACGCCCCGCGAGTCTCTTGTATTATCTATTCATGTATCTACGTCGGTAGGCGATACCATTATTGTGGACGGTGTATATCGGTCATGTGTAGTGACTGTTGGGGGATTAGAGACTAGAGTGGATTTGTTGTTGCATAGTATGGTTGAGTTTCATATGATATTGAGCATGGATTAGTTGTCTCTGTGTCATGCTATTTTGGATTGTCACGTTAAGACAGTGATATTGGCTATGCCGGGGTTGCTATGGAATGAGTGGCGATGTTCGTCAGATTATGTTCCTAGTAATTTCGTTTTTGAAAGCCCAACAGATGGTTGGGAAGGGTTGTCTTTCTTATTTGGCCTTTGTCAGGGATGTTAGTGCAGAGACTCCTACTATTGATTCTGTTTCGGTGGTGCATGATTTTCCGGATGTGTTTCTTGCAGACCTGTCGGGCATGCCGCAGGACAGGGATATCGACTTCGGTATTGATATGGTGCCGGGCACTCAGCCAATTTCTATTCCACCGTACCGTATGGCACTGGCTGAGTTGAAGGAGTTGAAAGAGTAGCTTCAGGAGCTCCTTGAGAAGGGGTTTATTAGGACTAGTGTGTCACCTTAGGGTGCACCTATTCTATTTGTGAAGAAGAAGGACGTCACTATGAGAATGTGCATTGATTATAGGTAGTTGAACAAAGTCACAATCAAGAACAAGTATCCTTTGTCGCGCATTAATGATCTATTCGACTAGCTTTAGGGAGCGAGGGTATTCTCCAAGATTGATATTAGGTTAGCGTATCACAATTAAAGATTCGAGACTCGAACATTCTTATGACAGCTTTCAGGACCCGATATGGTCATTTTGAGTCCTTGTGATGTCTTTTGGGCTAACTAATGCCCCAGCAGCATTCATGTATTTGATGAATAGTGTATTTCAGCCTTATCTCGACTTGTTCGTTATTTTATTCACTGATGATATCCTGGTGTACTCTTATAGTCAAGAGGATCACGATGAGCGTTTGAGAGTTGTATTGCAGCGGTTGAGGGAGGAGAAACTTTATGCTGATTTCTCCAAGTATGAGTTTTAGCTCAATTCAATGGCGTTCTTTGGGAATGTGATGTCCAGTGAGGGTATTCAGGTTGATCCGAAGAAGATAGAGGCAATCCAGAGTTGGCCCAAACTGTTTTCAGCCACAAAAATTTGTTGCTTTCTTGGTTTGGCGATTTATTACTGTCGGTTTGTGCAGGGTTTCTCTTCTATTGCATCCTTTCAGATGGTCGGATGAGTGTGAGGCGAGCTTTCAGAAGCTCAAGACTGACTTGACCACAGCTATAGTGTTAGTTCTACCATCAGTTTCAGTCTCTTATACAACATATTGTGATGCTTCTCGAGTCGGTATTGGGTGTGTTTTGATACAAGAGGGTAGAGTGATTACTTATGCTTTGTGTCAGTTGAAGCCCCATGAGAAGAACTACCTTGTTCATGATTTGGAGTTGGCTGCCATTGTCCATGCATTAAAGATTTGGAGGAACTATCTCTATGGTGTGTCTTGTGAGGTATTTACTGATCATCGTAGCCTCCAGCACTTTCTCAAACAGAAGGATCTCAATTTGAGGCAGCAGAGATGGTTGAAGCTGCTAAAGGACTATGATATCACTATTTTGTATCATCCGGGAAAGGCTAATATGGTGGTCGATGCCTTGAGTAGGAAGGCGGTGAGTATAGGCAGTCTAACATTTATTCCTATTGGGGAGAGACCTCTTACAGTTGACGTTCAGGATTTGTCCAACCAGCTTGTGAGATTGGATATTTCGGAGCCTAGTCGGGTCCTAGCTTGTGTAGTTTCTCGGTCTTCCTTGTTTGATCGTATTAGAGAGCGCCAGTATGATGATCCTCATTTTTTTGTCCACAAGGACATGGTTCTGTATGATGATGCCATAGATATGACTATTCTTAATTATGGGGTATTAAGGATGCAAGGACGGATATGTGTGCCCAATGTGGATGGGCTACGAGAGATGATTCTAGAGGAGGCCAATAGTTCGTGGTATTCCATCCATTCACGTGCCGCAAAGATGTATCAGGATTTGAGACAACACTATTGGTGGAGGAGAATGAAGAAAGATATAGTTAGTCTGTAGCTCGATGTCTCAACTGTCAGCAAGTGAAATATAAGTATCAGAGTCCGGGTGGCTTGCTTGCGTAGATTGAGATTCCAGAGTGGAAGTGGGAGCGGACCACCATGGATTTCGTAGTTGGGCTCCCACGGACTTCGAGGAAATTTTATGCTATCTAGGTGATTGTGGACGGCTGACCAAGTCTGTGCACTTCATTCATGTGAGCACTACCTATTATTCAGAGTGGTTGGCTGAGATATACATCAGAGAGATTGTTCGCCTTCATGGGTGCCATTTTCTACCATTTCAGATAGAGACATGTAGTTTTGAAGGTTCGTGCAGCGAGAGTTGGGTACTCATGTTGAGTTGAGCACAACATTTCATGCTCAGACGGACGGACAATCCAAGCGCACTATTCAGATATTGTAGGACATGCTACGCGCTTGTGTCATTGATTTTGGGGCTTCATGGGACCAGTTTCTGCCACTTGCAGAGTTTGCTTACAAGAATAACTATTAGTTGAGCATTCAGATAGATCAGTACGAAGCTTTATATGGGACACGATGTAGATCTCTAGTGGTTTGGTTTAAGCTGGGTGAGGCTACACTTTTGGGTACAAATTTGGTTCAGGATTCATTAGACAAGGTGAAAGTGATTTAGGAGCGGCTTCGCACAGCACAGTCAAGGCAAAAAAGTTATGCTGACAGAAAGGTTCGTGATGTGTCTTACATGGTTGGGAGAAGGTCTTGCTGAAGGTTTCCCCATGAAGTGTGTTATGAGATTTGGAAAGAAAGGCAAGTTGAGCCCTCAGTTTATTGGGTCATTTGAGGCGCTTCGAAGGATTGGGGAGGTGGCCTATGAGCTTTCTTTTCCACCTAGCTTATCAAGTGTGCATCCAATATTTCATGTTTCCATGCTTCAAAAGTACATCGGGATACGTCTAATGTTTTGGATTTCAGCATGGTTCAGTTAGATGGTGATTTGACTTATGATATGGAGCCAGTGGCTATTTTAGGGCTTCAGGTTCGAAAGTTGAGATCAAAGAATATAGCTTTCGTGAAAGTGCAGTGGAGAGGTCAGCCCATGGAGGAGGCTACTTGGGAGACCGAGCGGGAGATGCAGAGCAGATATCCATACTTATTTGAGGCTCAATGTATGTTTCTAGACTCGTTCGAGGATGAAAGTTTATTTAAGAGGGGGAGAATATAACGATCCGGACGGTCATTTTGAGAGTTATAACCTTGTTTCCCTATTTACTGCTTGTTTTGTGTTCTATCGATGTATGATGTCTTACCGGGTCCGTTGGTTTGGATCCAGAGTGGTTTTGGAGTGAATTGAGATAGTTAGTCTCTAAGGAGTTGAAAAAGTTGACCGGATGTTGGCTTATATGTAAACAATATCAGATTTGAATTTTTATAATTCTGTTAGCTCCATTAGGTGATTTGGACTTAGCAGTGCGTCTGGAATGTGATTTGGAGGCCCGTGGTAGAATTAGGTTTGAATTAGCGAAAGTTAGAATTTTGGCAATTTTGGTCAGTAGTGAAAATTTTGATGTCGGGGTCGGTAGTAAACAATAGGTTTGTGGTGTCATTATTGACTTGTGTATAAAATTTGAGGTCAGTTGGACGTGATTTGATAGGTTTTGGTATCATTTGCGGAATTTCGAAGTTTAGAAGTCCTTAGGCTTGAGTCTGAGGGTAATTTGGTATTTTGATGTTGTTTTGAGTGATTTGAAGGTTTGACTAAGTTCGTATGGGGTTATATGACTTGTTGGCATGTTTGGTTGAGGTTCCGGGGGCCTCGGGTGTGATTCGGGTGGTTAACGGATCAAGTTTGAAGTTTGGAGAATTGCTGAAGTTGGCCTGTTGTTGGTGTAATTGTACCAGCGAAGGTATTGTCGCAGGTGCGACACCGCAGGTGCAGTGAGATGGACGCAGGTGCGGAAGTGTGTTGGATTAAGGAAGACCACAAGTGAGACTGGTCGTACGCATCTGCGAGCTCGCAGAAGCGGGTAATTGCCCATAGAAGCGGAAGAGAGGAGGTCTGGTAGTGGGCGCAGGTGTGAGGTCTTTTCCGCACCTGCGAGGTCACATAAACAGATGGAGAGTGCAGGTGCGGAGATGGGTATTTAAGTGATTTTGCGTAAATGCAGAGATTTTTGTGCAAAAGCGGCACCGTAGGTATATTAAGTCGCAGGTGCGAAAAACCTGGGCAGTAACCTATAAATAGAAGACTTCGCGAATTTTTTCTCATTTCCACCATCTTCAAGTCGGACCTTGGAGCTTTTGGGGTGATTTTTGAAGGGGATTCAAGGGTTTTCACGGAGGCAAGTTGCTTGAGCTCTATTATCATTAGCTATGGCGTTTTTCCGTTGATTTCCAACTAGTAGGATTTTTAAAGTGAAATAAGGGGTTAGGGCTTGACATTATGGAAAGAGTAATATGGGGATTTGAGGACCAAATGATGTCGGATTTTGATGATATTGGTATGGGTAGACTCGTGAGTGAATGGAATTTCTATTTTTGTGATTTTTCGGATTGAGACGTGGGCCCGAGGGTTGGGTTTGAGCCAATTTCTGGATTTGAGTCCAATTTAGTAGTTTTTCTTGTGGAATTGGTTCACTGGCATAAATTGATTGTGTTGTATTAATTTTGGCTAGATTCAGGACGTTTGGAGGTTTATTCGAGAGGAAAAGGCATCGCGGAGTACGACTTTGCTCGGATTGAGGTAAGTAACGGTTATAAATCTGGTCCTGAGGGTATAAAACCCAGGATATCGTGTCGTATGATTACTTTGGAGGTGGTGAACATACTAGGTGACGAGCGTGTGGGCGTGCACTGCAGGGATTGTGACTTGGTCCGTCTCGTGAAAACTGTAGAATTGATTAGCATGTTGTTTACTACGTGTCCCCTCTGTTTTTATCGAAATTGATTGCACTTCTTGTTAGAAATCTTGTTCATGCCTTGTGATATCACTTTTAAGACCCGTGAGGTCGTGAACTTGCCGAATTAACTGCTATTAGCTATTTTTTCGTTCTCAGTCATGATATTACTTGCGTATTTTACCTCTGTCCCCTCCTATTTATCATTGATTCATGTTATTATCTTTGTTTGGGCTGAATTCTATGTTTTCTAAAAGCCCGAGGGACTAGAGTGGTTGGTGACTGAGATAGGGCTTGAGTGCCGAGTTCTGAGCCATATGAGAATATATAATGGATCATGTTGCACGCCGCAATGAGTCTTCAGGCTGATCATTTATATTGGATCGGGTTGCACGCCGCAACGAGCCTTATGGATGTTTATATATTGGATCGGGCTGCATGTCGCAGCAATATAGCGCTTGGGATGATGGAGCCCCTTCGGAGTCTGCACACCCCTATTGTGCGCAGGTACCTATTGAGTATGATTATTGAAGGCTGAGAGTCGAGTGATTGAGTTGTTGAGATGAGCTGAGTGATTGTTGCCTTGAGAGGATGTACTTTCTTTCAATTAATTGTTGCACGTAGTTGTTATTTGTCCTTGTTGTACTAATTTTTGGAAGATTTGATATCTGGTTTACTTATGCATGGAGTGATGTGACTTAAACTAATGAATGTGAAAGCATGATTGTTCTTATTTGAAAGATATTGAGATAATTGTATTTGCATAGCTCGTCACTACTTCTCAGTTCCTTATTAATTTATGTTACTTACTGAGTTGGAATTACTCACGTTACTCCCTGCACCTTGTGTGTAGATCTAGGTGAGACGGGTCGCAGGGATCATTGAGCTCGTGCGAGGTTGACTGCTCGGAGATCTACGAGGTAGCTTCCAGCGTCCGCAGCCCTTGTATCTCCTTCCATTGTTGTCTTTTCTTTCTGTTTAGTATTGGTGGACTCTTGTAAACTCCGAAGTTTGGATTTTGTTTTAGATGTTCATGATTAATGACACCCCGATGCCGGGCTATCTTTTCCGCATTTTATTATGAGTTTAACTCTTCTTATGAAATCTCTATTGTCACACCTCCTTTTTTACTAGACCCCCAGAAAGGGTATAATAAAAGGAGTTTTTCCAATTAAAGGACAATCAAAATAGGATTTATTATTAAAAGATTCATAGTTACCACTTGGGAGATTTATGGTGTCCCAAGTCATCGGTTCAAATCCCGAATCGAGGAAAGGATTGACTCTATATTACAGTCCGCGAACCAGAAATCCAAGTAAGGAATTATGTTAACACCGGAGAAGGTGTTAGGCATTCCCGAGTTCCGTGGTTCTAGCACGGTTACTCAACTATTATAATTAGTCTAATTATCTGACTTTTAGAACACTTTCAAACCTATGTGCATTTTTACTTTTAACTGCTTTTATTCATTTCTAAAAGAAGATTTAACATCATCTAAAATATGTCTTTAGATCACGTCACATGAAATGCACCCGTAATCCAAAATACATTTTATTCAACGTTATATGGATTTGGATTTGGGTCACATGAAATGCACACCCGAGTTTAAGAAGGTAATAATATTAAATTGCGCGCCTAAAATAACTACGCATTTTTAGCTTTGTGGGGGCCATGAAAATTCGCTAAATGGCACACCTCGATTTCTAAGGATAAAAAAGATTAGTTAAATGAGGTCCATGCAAGTATCATTTTTGTTTGGCATGGAACACCTCAACTATTTTAAGAAGCATAGTTAAAGAAAGGAAAACCTAAAAAGTAACAAGGGATTTTATCGAAGTTCAAAATAAAAGAAGGTAACAATTAAACCAACGTCCATCTCTCTATTGTATTTTAATTACTAGTGAGTCCAGCTACTGCCTCAATCCTGGGCCCAAAGGGAGTCGAGTATCATGTTATAAAAGAATTGGGATACAAATATTAGAACTAAATTCAGCATTGATGTGAATCCAATTTCCATCTCAAATCTGAGCTCAATATGAACCCAATATCACGGGAAGCCCAAAACATATTGTGGATAAAGGACAAATAATTTTTTTAAAAAGGTTTCGGCCAAACCTCAATAATAGGCCCAATTTGAAAACATTGTAGCTGAAAAGCGGGACTCAAGATCGAGTCCCTAAAGGAAGCAACATTTCACAAACAGTACTTATCACAGGTTTTAAACACAAAATAGGGCTTCATGTGTGACAATCAAATTGTATGCAACCTCAAATCTTTAAGCCTCAAACTAATTTTAAACACTGCGATGGAATAGAACTCAGTAAATCCGGAAAATTGTCTTCAAACTACCAAGGAATCCGATTAAATAGTGACTAGCTTCTGAAATTTCAATTAATAGTAAAATAGCAACAAATTCAAATCGCATGTCAGGTTTAAACACACTCACATGATACTCAAACTTAAAGCTTAACTAACATTTCAAACATGATAACAAACCTTTTAAACACATGAAATTCATACTATCCTACAATTAGTCTTTCAGAGTTTCCATGCTTCAAAAGTGAAAAGAGTTCAATTATTACATCTAACAAAACTACTAGAGGGCAATACCAAACCTGCATCTACAAGAAAAATAGTGGAATCTATATAGCTCAGTAATCGAAAAGCCATTCAAACTAGATAAGCTGCTACAAGCTTTACTCAACAGGATTCACATATTGTGCATATTATAAAACTTAAGCAACCTTAATATTCAGCATAACAAACTAGCTTTACATATAAAAAATAGAAATAATAATCTTAACATATGAATAGCATACACAGCTGAACATCAAAACTGTAAACTTCCATTACTTTTGTTTTCACTTTCAACTTTGAGCATCATATTACAGGTTTCAGGAAATATGTATGTCACGACCCCAGTTCACCCTCCATGAACATGTCATGATGGAACCTAGTTCCTATGACTAGGTAAGCCTAACAATGCGGAAATTTAGCAACTTAACTTGCGGAATAAATATTTTAAAGCTAAACATATTTAAATAATAATTGCAAATAAGGCCGCTAGGCCTAAACAACTCAAAAGAGATGCAGAAGTCTACAACTCAATCCTAAAACCCGAAAACTCACGGGAACCACAGGCTAAAGGGAATATAGTACACTGCTCTAACTCCAAAATATCTAAACAACTGGGAGAAAAGGGATAAACTAAATACTAAAGCTGGAACGGAATAGAGACTCCTGGTATGCGGACGCGGCAGATATACCTCGAAGTCACCGTGTGTCTCCTCGCCTCAAGGATAGTGTGCCTGAGTAGAGGTACCTGAAAAATCTGCACATGGAAAACATGCGCAGGAAGGGCATGAGCACACCACAGCGGTACTCAGTAAGTGCCAAGCCTAACCTCGGTTGGGTAGTGACGAGGAAGGTTAGGGCCCTACTAAGACAGAATATAATAATAATAATAATTAACATTATAATAATCTGACAGAAATAATAAATACGGCAGTGAAATAAGGCAGGTCAACGAGGAAATAACAACTACAAAGATAGAGTAAACACAGAGTAAACACAGTTCAATGTCAATGATACCAATGAGGGTCTCCCAGAATACCGTCCTGTAGCCCTTTCCTCAACTGTCCAGTGGATCTCTCGGGATGTCGTCCCGTAGTCCAACTCATGTACCAATATGCAGGGGGGATCTATCGGGAATCTAACCCGCAGTCCCAAAGTAAAAGTGCAGGGGGATCTATCGGGAATCTAACCCGCAGTCCCAAAGTAAACAAACAAGGGGGGATCTATCGGGAATTGAACCCGCAGTCCCAATGTAAATGCGCAACCACAGCCATAAACAAACCAAGGAATGAAGTACGAAAAATAAACAACAGATAGAACTAGCCTAGCATGCTTCACGTAGTGCAGTCAAAACAACTTAACCAATTAGACAGTCAAATTAGCTAAACATGCATTTCCTAACCTAGAACAAGTCATAACTTCAAATAGAATAAAGCAAATAAGAATAAGAACTAAATTTCCATAGCTTAAATAAAAATGGGATTTCATCAATCAGCTCAAGTAGGCGCTCGTCACCTTACGCACAAGGCACTCAAATATCAAGTAATAATCCTAAGGGGAAAGGTCCACATACAAGGTTAGACAAGCCACTTACCTCGAACCGGCTCAATATCACTAGAAACTGCGCCTTTGCCACGAGTATCTGACTCCAAATAGCCCAAATCTATTCAATTCAATTCCACATCGTAAATAATATTGCAAACAACTGATTCCACTATTAAATTTAAATCTAGGGCGCTAAAATAGGTAAAATGACCAAAATGCCCCTCCAACCAACGTCTCGGAATCGAATAATTTTCACGTTTTCAGAACCCTCGTACTCTCACGAGTCTAACCATATAAAAATCCCCTAAATCGGAGATCGAATGCCCCCTCAAAACCCAATAGTTTGGTCTATGAACTTTCACCCAATTTTCATTCAAAAATCCGAAATTTAAAGATGAAATCGTGATTAGATTAGTGGGTATTAAGCATAAAAGAGTAGAGAATTGTTACCCAATCGTTGCTCTTGAAAACCCCTCGAAATTTCTCCCAAATCCGAGCTCTCTAGCTTGAGTTTTGTTAAAAATGGCAAAAACCCTCATTTTGTAATGTTAAGTATTGTTCAGGAGTTTAAAGCATCGCGAACGCGGAGGGTTACTCGCGTTCGCGAAGAAGAAATTATTAGCTGGCCAAAATGCCTTTCGCGATCGCGAAGGGAGGAGTGCGAACATGAAGGTCTGGGGTCTCAACCTATGCGAACGCGAACGCATTGAAGGAAAAGTGAAAGGTCCAGAAATTGCCCTATGCGAACGCGAAGTTGCACATGCGAACGCGATGGGGATGATATTGAAGCAATGCGAATGCGGGATGGGTATGCGAACGCGTATAAGGAAAATTGCCCCCCTCCAGGATTACACTACGCGAACGCGATCGAGGCTCTGCGAACGTGAAGAAGGAAAATCAAACCTGCAATAACTAAGAATTTTTCTGCAATTTTTCGAACACTAAAATGCCCCGTTGAGCATCTGAAACACACCCAAGACCCCCGGGACCTCAACCAAACCTATGGACATATTCTATAACATCATTCAAACTTGTTCCAATCCTTAAACAACCTAAAGCGATGCCGTAAACACGAATTAATCAAAGATTCAAGCCTAAGAACTTCAAATTCCAATAAAACACACTTTCGATCAAAAACCTAACCAAAACATGTCCAATTGACCTGAAATTTTGCACACACATCCCAAATGACATGACGGAGCTACTGCAACTTTCGGAATTCCATTTCGACCCTCGGGTCAAAAACTCACTATTGGACTGGAAACTTCAAAAATTTAAACTTGGGCATTTCAAGCCTAAATGAGCTACGAACCTCCAAAATACATTCCGAACACGCTTCCAACCCCGAAATCACCTAACAAAGCTAACAGAACCATCAGATTTCCATTCCGAGGTCGTGTTCACGCTGTTCCAACTACGGACCAGTTTTCAACACTTAAGCTCTCATTTAGGGACTAAGTGTCCCAAAACACTCCGAATCCTAACACCGAACGTCCCGGCAAACCAAAATAGCATAAATGAACTTAGGGAAAGCAGTTAATGGGAAATCGGGGCGTAAATTCCAAAAACGACCGGCCGGGTCGTTACATCCTCCTACACTTAAACACTCATTCGTCCCCGAATGAGCATAGAGAACATACTTGAAGTAGTAAAAAGATGAGGGTACTGGCTGCACATATCCTGCTCGGTCTCCCAAGTCGCCTCCTCGGCCGGCTAACCCCGCCACTGAACCTTCACTGAAGCTATGTTCTTTGACCTCAATTTCCTGATCTGCCTATACACAATAGCCACTGGCTCCTCAACATAGGATAGATCCTTGTCCAACTAGACTGAACTGAAATCCAACAAGTGCGACGGATCGCTGTGTTAACTCCAGAGCATCGAAACATGAAATACCGGATGAACTCCGGCCAAACTGGGAGGTAAGGCAGCTCATAGCCAACCTCCCCAACTCGCCTCGAGATCTCAAAAAGTCCAATAAACTTCGGACTCAACCTTTCATTCTTCCCAAACCTCATGACGCCTTTTATAAGCGAGACCCGAAGCAGAACCCGCTCACCAACCATATATGAAACATTACGAACCTTCCTGTCCGCATAACTCTTTTGTTTGGACTGGGCCGTACGGAGCCTATCCTGAATCACCTTAACTTTCTCCAATGCACCCTGAACCCTCTCTGTGCCTAATAGTCTGGCCTCACCCGGCTCAAACCAACCCACTGGAGATCTACACCTCCTACCATATAAAGCCTCATGTGGCGCCATCTGAATGCTAGACTGATAACTGTTGTTGTAAGAAAACTTCGCCAGTGGCAAGAAATGATTCCAAGACCCTATAAACTCAATCACACACGCATGGAGCATATCTTCAAGAATCTGAATAGTACGCTCGGACTATCCGTTCGTCTGGGGGTGAAATGTTGTGCTCAACTCCACCCGAGTGCCTAACTCCTGCTGTACGGCTCTCCAGAAACGCGATGTAAACTGAGTACCTCTGTCTGAAATGATAGAAACTGGAATACCATACAAACAGACGATCTCCCTGACTTAAATCTCCACCAACCGCTCCGATGACTAAGTGGTACACACAGGAATGAAATGAGCGAACTTGGTCAGCCTATCCACAATGACCCAAATGGAATCAAACTTCTTCAAGGTTCGTGGGAGTCCCGATACAAAGTCCATGGTGATACGCTCCCACTTCCACTCCAGAATCTCTATTTGCTGAAGCAACCCACCCAGACGCTAGTACTCATACTTCACCTACTGGCAGTTGAGGCATCTAGACACGTAATCAACTATATCCTTCTTCATCCGCCTCCACCGATAGTGCTGCCTCAAGTCCTGATACATCTTCGCGGCACCCAGATGGATGGAATACCGCGAACTATGGGTCTCTGCTAGAATCAATTCTCGAAGATCATCAACATTGGCCACACAAATCCGGCGCTACATCCTCAATACTCTATCATCCCCGATGGTCACATCTCTGGCATCTCCCCGCTAAGCCTTGTCCTTAAGGACAAGCAAATGAGGGTCATCATACTGCCGCTCCCTGATACAATCAAATAGGGAAGACCGGGAAACCACACAGGCTAGAACCCGACTGGGCTCCGAAAGATCCAATCTCACAAACTGGCAGGCTAGGGCATGAACATCCATCGCCATAGGCCTCTCTGAAGCTGGTAAATATGCCAAACTACCCCAACTCTCTGCCCGGCGACTAAGGCATCTGCCACCACATTGGCCTTGCCCGGGTGATACAGAATAGTGATATCATAATCCTTCAACAACTCTAACCATCTCCTCTGACGCATATTCAGGTCCTTCTGCTTGAGTACGTGTTGCAAACTCCGATGGTTGGTATAGATCTCATAAGGCACCCGTACAAATAATGACGCCAGATCTTCAAGGCATGAACAAAAGCAGCTAACTCAAGGTCGTGGATAGGGTAGTCCTTTTCATGTATCTTCAACTGTCTGGACGTGTAGGCAATCACCCTACCGTCCTACATCAACACCACTCCAAGTCCAACCCGTGAGGCATCACAATAAGTTGTATAAGACCCCGAACCGGTAGGCAGCATCAAGATTGGGGCCTAAGTCAAAGCTGTCTTGAGCTTTTGGAAGCTCGCCTCACACTCCTCTGCCCACTGAAATGGGGCACCCCTTTTGGGTCAATCTAGTCATAGGGGCCGCAATCGATGAAAACATCTCCACAAAGTGATGGTAATAACTCGCCAAGCCAAGGAAACTGTGAATCTCTATAGCTGAGGAGGGCCTGGGCCAACTCTGTACGGCCTCCACCTTCCTCGGATCCACCCGAATGCCCTCACTCGATACCACGTGGACTAGGAATGCCACAGAACTCAACTAGAACTCACATTTTGAGAACTTGCATATAATTTCTTCTCTCTCAGGGTCTGAAGCACTGTCCTCAGGTGCTGTTCATGATCTTCCCGAATCTATGAATACACCAAAATATCGTCAATGAAAACAATAACGAATGGGTCAAGATATGGCCTGAATACACTGTGCATCAAATGCACAAAAGCTATTGGGCATTAGTCAGCCCGAATGACATAACAAGGAGCTTGTAATGACCATACCGAGTCCTAAAGGCAGTCTTCAGGATATCTGGCTCCCAAATCTTCAACTGATGGTAACCTGAGCGCAAATCAATCTTGGAAAATACTTGTGCGCCCTAAAGTTGGTCAAACAGATCATCTATACGAGGAAAAGGATAACGGTTCTTCACTGTAACTTTGTTAAACTGGCGATAATCAATGCACATACGCATAGAACCATCCTTCTTCTTCACAAACAAGACAGGGGCACCCCACGGTGAAATATTAGGCCGAATAAAACCCTTACCAAGCAATTCCTGCAATTGATCCTTCAACTCCTTCAACTCAGGAGGAGCCGTGCGATACGGAGGAATGAAATAGGCTGGGTGCCCGGTAATAGATCAATGCCAAAATCAATATCTCTATCGGGTGGCATGCCCTGGAGATCAGCTGGAAACACATTGGGATAATCCCGTACCACTGGGACTGAATCAACAGAAGGGGCATCAACACTGACATCTCTCACATAAGCTAAATACGCAGAACACCCCTTCTCAATCATACGTTGAGCTTTAAGAAAAGAGATAACTCTACTGGGAGTGTGATATAAAGTGCCACTCCACTCAATATGCGGAATACCTGGCATAGCCAGCATCACGGTCTTGGCGCAACAATCAAGAATAGCAAAATGGGGCGACAACCAGTCCATGCCCAAAAGAATGTCAAAATCCACCATACCGAGTAACAATAAGTCTGCTCTGGTCTCAAAACCACAAATAGTACCCAACATGACCGATGAACGCGGTCCACTACAAGAGAATCTCCCACAAGAGTAGAAACATAAACGGTGGCACTCAAAGAATTCCGGGGCACACCCAAATGCGGAGCAAAGTAAGAAGACACATAAAAATAAGTAGAACCTAAATCGAATAGAACCGATACACTTCTATAACAAACCATGACAATACCTGTGATGATAGAATCGAAGGCAACAGTCTCGGTACGGGTAGGTGGGGTAACAACTGCGGTTGTAACTAAAGCTTGAGAACTCTACAGAGCGCGCTGTGGCCGAGAGGTCTGTGGAGGTGCACCCCTCCCAAGTCTAGCTCAATACCTCACCATATGGCGTATGTCACCATACTCAAAGCAACCTCGTGACTGGCGTGGCAGTGTAAACTGTACGGTACGGGTACTCCGAGACCCCTGAACACCTGAACCTCCATGGGAACTCTGAGATGCAGACTGAGCTGGCTGACCCACAAAACCTCTACCATGACGCACCCTACCTCTAAAATAAGGACCAGTATATCTCCCCAGTCCACGAGGTCTACTCACTCCTCTATACTCTCCCTCCTAACCTTGTATGTCCTCTCTCTCCTGGACCCACCTGTCCTCTACTCGACGAGAGGTCCTCACCACCCACTGAACTGGGACCACAGGCTATATCACCATGATACCTGGAACCTGACCAATGGAAGCTCGCTGCTCTAGAGTGGGGGCGGTAGAAGTCTAGGTCCCTCCCCCGATCTGTGAAGTAGTCGGCACAACCTGAATCAATTCGGCCTGAATAAATGTACCAAACATGCTTAGGAAATGTGCCAAAGTCTCCTGAAGGGCTGGAGTAGTAGTAGCTGTAGGCGCGTCAGGTGCCTGAACTTTGGCTGGATCTGTTGGTGATACCTTGGCGGAAGCTTGCGCAGGTGCTCTGGTTGCACCACGTGCGCGTCCTCGACCTCTCCCCTGGCCCCGGCCCCGGCCTCTGACGGCTGCAGTAGGGGGCACGGGTGCCTGATCATCTCGAGTAGCACGTGTCCTCACCATCTGTGAGAGAATAGAAGGCAGATTTTAGGATTGTGATGTCAAAAATCTCGCACGACATGGAATCAAATGAACTGAAATTTTCCTAATGGTTACATAGCCTCTCGTAGATAAGTACAGATGTCTCCATACTGATCAGCGAGACTCTAAACAACCAGCCTGTGTTCCATGACTCCTATGAACCTAGGGATCTTATATCAACTTTTCACGACCCCAGTTCACCCTCTATGAACATGTCGTGATGGCACCTAGTTCCTACGACTAGGTAAGCCTAACAATGCGGAAATTTAGCAACTTAACTTGCGGAATAAATATTTTAAAGCTAAACATATTTAAATAATAATTGCAAATAAGGCCGCTAGGCCTAAACAACTCAAAAGAGATGCAGAAGTCTACAACTCAATCCTAAAACCTGAAAACTCACGGGAACCACAGGCTAAAGGGAATATAGTACACTGCTCTAACTCCAGAATATCTAAACAACTGGGAGAAAAGGGATAAACTAAATAGTAAAGCTGGAACGGAATAGAGACTCCTGGTCTGCGGACGCGGCAGATATACCTCGAAGTCTCCGTGTGTCTCCTCGCCTCAAGGATAGTGTGCCTTAGTAGAGGTACCTGAAAAATCTGCACATGAAAAACATGCGCAGGAAGGGCATGAGTACACCACAGCGGTACTCAGTAAGTGCCAAGCCTAACCTCGGTTGGGTAGTGACGAGGAATGTTAGGGCCCTACTGAGACAAAATATAATAATAATAATAATAATAATTAACAGTATAATAATCTGACAGAAATAATAAATATGGCAGTGAAATAAGGAAGGTCAACGAGGCAATAACAACTACAAAGCCAGAGTAAACACAGTTCAATGTCAATGATACCAATGAAGGTCTCCCAGAATACCGTCCTGTAGACTTTTCCTTAACTGTCTAGTAGATCTCCCGGGATACCGTCATGTAGTCCAACTCATGTACCAATATGCAGGGGGATCTATCGGGAATCTAACCAGCAGTCCCAAAGTAAAAGTGCAAGGGGGGATCTATCGGGAATCTAACCCGCAGTCCCAAAGTAAAAGTGCAGGGGGATCTATCGGGAATCTAACCCGCAGTCCCAAAGTAAACAAACAAGGGGGGATCTATCGGGAATCGAACCCGCAGTCCCAATGTAAATGCGCAACCACAGCCAGAAACAAACCAAGGAATGAAGTACGAAAAATAAACAACAGATAGAACTAGCCTAGCATGCTTCACGTAGCGCAGTCAAAACAACTTAAGCAATTAGACAATCAAATCAGCTAAACATGTTTTTACTAACCTAGCACAAGTCTTAACTTCAAATAGAATAAAGCAAATAAGAATAAGAACTAAATTTCCATAGCTTAAATAAAAATGGGATTTCATCAATCGGCTCAAGTACGCGCTCGTCACCTCACGCACAAGGCACTCAAACATCAAGTAACAATCCTAAGGGGAAAGGTCCCCCACACAAGGTTAGACAAACCACTTACCTCGAACCGACTCAATATCACTAGAAATCACGCCTTTGCCACGAGTATCCAACTCCAAATGGCCCAAATCTATTCAATTCAATTCCACATCATAAATAATATTGCAAATAACTGATTCCACTATTAAATTTAAAGCTAGGGCGCGAAAATAGATAAAATAACCAAAATACCCCTCCAGACAACGTCTTGGAATCAAATAATTTTCACGTTTTCAAAACCCTCGTACTCTCACGAGTCTAACCATATAAAAATCCCCCAAATCGTAGGTCGAATACCCCCTCAAAACTCAATAGTTTGGTCTATGAACTTTCACCCAATTTTCATTCAAAAATCCGAAATTTAAAGATGAAATCATGATTAGATTAGTGGGTATTAAGCATAAAAGAGTAGAGAATCGTTACACAATTGTTGCTCTTGAAAAATCCTCGAAATTTCTCCCAAATCCGAGCTCTCTAGCTTGAGTTAAGTATTGTTCAGGAGTTTAAAGCATCGCGAACGCGGAGGGTTACTCGCGTTCGCGAAGAAGAAATTATTAGCTGGCCAAAATGCCCTTCGCGATCGCAAAGGGAGGAGTGAGAATGCAAAGTCTTGGGGTCTCAACCTATGCAAACACGATGCAAGGGAACGCGAACGCATTGAAGGAAAAATGAAAGGTCCAGAAATTGACATATGCGAACGCGAAGTTGTACATGCGAACGCGATGGGGATGATGCTGAAGCAATGCGAATGCGGGATGGGTATGCGAACACGTATAAGGAAAATTGGCCCCCTCCAGGATTACACTACGCGAACGCGATCGAGGCTCTGCGAACGCGAAGAAGGAAAATCAAACCTGCAACAGCTGAAAATTTTTCTGCAATTTGTTGAACACTAAAATGCCTCGTTGAGCATCCGAAACACACCCGAGGCCCCCTGGACCTCAAACATACCAACAGACATATTCCATAACATCATTCAAACTAGTTCCAATCCTTAAACCACCTAAAACAACGCCGGAAACACGAATTAATCAAAGATTCAAACCTAAGAACTTCAAATTCCAACAAAACACACTTTCGATCAAAAACCTAACCAAAACACGTCTGATTGACCTAAAATTTTGTACACACATCCCAAATGACATGACGGAGCTACTGCAACTTCCAGAATTCCATTCCGACCCTCGGATCAAATACTTACTATCGGACTGGAAACTTCAAAAATTTACACTTCGGCATTTCAAGCCTAAATGATCTACGAACCTCCAAAATACATTCCGAACACGCTCCCAACCACAAAATCACCTAACGGAGCTAACGGAACCATCGAATTTCCATTCTGAGTTTGTCTTTACACTTTTCCGACTACGGACTATTTTTCAACACTTAAGCTCTCATTTAGGGACTAAGTGTCCCAAAGCACTCCGAATCCTAACACCGAACGTCCCGACAAACCAAAATAGCATAAATGAACTTAGGGAAAGTAGTTAATGGTAAATGGGGGCGTAAATTCCAAAAACAACCGGCCGGGTCGTTACAATGTACCTGGATAGAGAAGAAACAGAAGGAAAAGGGTACGGAATAAATAGCTAAAAAGCAGCAATCAAAGATTAAAAACCAATTTCAAACCCAGCAAATGAGATCAAATAGTCCAGGAATCAATTCCAAACAAGTAACACCGTAGCCAAACATCAAACCAAGCTTAAGTGACTCAACCTCAACCCATTTTAGAATCCAAATAATCAAAAAATTGATTCAGGAAATGAAGAATTCAAATTGCAAAGCTAAACTCAATGGAACATTATTTTTTCAAAGATTTTCAGCTGTTTTGTTATTTGCAGAATTTTTCTTATCTTAGATCTCTTAGGTCTATTTGGTCTGCCTTGAATGGCAAGCTTAGGGTGCCTTTATAGGCAAGGGACTAGGGCAACAATAGATTTTAGTTTTTTGCACTTTGACCCTTTATGAATTCTCATTTTAGCTTAGGTGTCCCTCAATTACTGACTTGTTAACCAAGTAAAACCTATTTTCAATTTCTAGGAACCTTCCTCGGGTGGTTATTGCAAGATTCTTTTAACTGAACTACCCAAATTTACCCTTAGCTACCCTGTTTTTGCCCCTTACATGCCAACCAGAATCTGGGTCTCAATTAACCAAAATTAATGGGTCTGAGTAGACCCAAATTAATTCCTTATTGGGCCCTTTCGTTTTCAGAATCCGACCTTGACACTAAAAAAATTCAGAAAGACTCCAAGGGCCAATCCACAAAGTCTTAAAGACTTGTGGAGTTTAGGTCCAACTAGGAACAAAATGAAAATACGTTTAAACTAAAAATCAGAACAATTATTGCCTACACAAATCTGACGCTAAACATGCAGTCATGGATGTGTTGATGAGATGAAAAATAGAAGACAAACCAAAATATGAAAACAGAAAAGAGAAGAAACAAATAGGAAAAGATGAGCAATGAACAATAAAATTGACAAATTAAAGTGAAGGAAAATACCCCAATGTCCTGGACAGTGAGCACTCGAACAACCTTCAAGTCTTCCAAATTTGGCTGAGTCTGACCTTATTCATGTGTTCTTACCAAGAACACATGAACAAAGTCGAACAGAACCTAAATCTTTGAAGAAATCTTGATTCTAAAGCCTTTGGGATTTTAGGTCTCAGACTTTCGTTTCCAGATTCAAAAAGTTCCATTAAGATTCGAGGGTAAAGGGTCAATATTAGGGAAGAGGGGGTGAGGGGGGTTCCATGGTATTATTTTGGTGGGGTTTGGGGTCAACGCCGCCACCGGAGAAAGTTTGCGCGGCACTGGGGTTCCCAAGATTTGAGGTGACATAGTGGGATTTGGGAGAAATAGAGCAAGAATCTAGGATAAGGAGGTGGAGGAAGGGCGAGGGTGTAAATCTCACGGGGATTGGACGTCGGCTGCCGCCGTAGGCGTTTTTCGACGGGTGGCAAGCGGTGGTTCAGGGAGGTGCTAATGGGGGTTCTCTGGGGTGATGAGAGACGAGAGATGGGGGTAGGGGCGTTTGGACCGTTTATATTAAGTGACCCCCTAGTTCTCAGTCGTCTGATCAAATAACATCGACGACTGAGATTAAAACCTAATCAAACAGGGTTGTTTGGCTATAAATGGGGCTAGACCGGGTATAGAACGGGTTTGGGTTGGTTCTGGGCGGGATTTATTTGGGTATGGGGCATTAGTTTCGGCTTGACTGAAGATGGCCCAACCTGATCTCTTCAATTCCCTTGCTCTCTTTTCCTTTTCTTTTCAATTTCAATTTTTCCTTTTCTTTTTTTTTTCAAAATTAAAATAAAATCAAAGTTGAATCCTAAAACCAAATTAATCTAAAAAATATAAATACTAAGCAAACCTAAATTAAAAAATAATCACAATTAATTCAAAACAAACTAAAAGAAAAACAACTCAACATTAAAGTTAAAATCAAAAGGTGAGGATTTTTGGTTAGCCACAGGAAGCCGGTTGGCAGTAGTGAGGGTAGAGGCACCGAGAGACACGAAAAATGAAGACTATACTGTCATCAGAAACTATGGATATCCCCGATGGGGTAAAAATCAAGGTAAAAGCAAAGCAAATAGAAGTGGAAGGACCAAGAGGAAAACTTACCCGCAACTTCAAGCACTTGAATCTTGATTTTCAGCTCATAAAAGATGAAGAAACTGGAAAGAAAAAGCTCAAGATTGATGCTTGGTTTGGATCTCATAAAACCACTGCTGTTATTCGCACTGCTCTTCGTCACGTTGAGAATCTCATCACTGGTGTCACTAAAGGGTACCGTTACAAGATGCGTTTTGTGTATGCCCATTTTCCTAACAATGCTTCTATCACTGGTGGGAACAAGGCTATTGAGATCAGGAACTTTCTTGGCGAGAAAAGGGTGAGAAAAATCGATATGCTTGACGGGGTTACTGTTGTCAAGTCTGAGAAAGTTAAGGATGAATTGGTTTTGGATGGAAATGACATTGAGCTTGTTTCTCGTTCTACTGCCCTCATCAATCAGAAATGCCATGTGAAGAACAAAGATATACGTAAGTTCCTGGATGGTATCTATGTGAGTGAGAAGGGAAGAATAGTTGAAGAAGAGTAAGTTTTAGCAGACTTGTTGTGGGGGTGTTTGGGATCATGTGTTGATTTCTACGAACTCATTTGAAGTTAATTCAACAATTTTGGTTCCATGGTTTTCTTGATGAATTATCTATTAAGAGTAATTTTATGTTTTATGTCTGGCTCATTAAGTAGAGATGGATGTTTTCGTTTGATGGTTTTCTTATTAAAAAAAAATCAAAAAGTCCAAATTAACCTATTTTGTGTATTTCCATTTTATAAAAATAACCTAATTACTATTTAATACTTAAAATGCGAAATTAAATCCTAGATGCAAATGCACTTATTTTTGTATTTTTCATTAATTAAAATGCACAGACAAAAATACAAACAATTAATAGAAAATGCCACAAAAAATCATAAAATTGCAAATAATGGAAAAACTATTTTGTTTTGAATCTATGGGAGAAATTCATATAGGGCAAAAATCACGTGCTCACATCTATTATGAAAAGGTTTTGAACTATCTTCTTGAAAAGTATCGATGTGTTTTGGGAAATGTCGGCTTGCCTAGTCCCACGATAGGCTCCATCACGATGGGATTTAGTTTTGGCTCATAACAGTTCTCCCATTTTCTACTCCTTTTGTGCTCTACAGCTGTTATATGACTTACCGGGTTAGTTGGTTCGGGTCTTGAAAGATTTCATAGTGAATTGAGACACTTAGTCTCTTAATTAGAAGCTTAAGTTGGAAAAGTTGATTGGATGTTGACTTATCTATAAATGACCTCAGATTTGAATATTGATATTTTTTTAGCTTCGTTGGGTAATTCTGGATTTATGAGCGTGTCTGGACTATGATTTGGAGGTCTGTAGTAGAATTAGGCTTGAAATGGCAAAAGTTAGAATTTTGGAAAGTTTGACCATGAGTGGACTTTTTGATATCGGGGTCGGATTGGATTTTCCGGAAGTTGGTATAGGTTTGTGGGGTCATTTATGACTTGTGTACAAATTTTGAGGTCACTTGGACGTGATTTGATAAGTTTCGTTGTCGTTTGTAGAAATTAGAAATTTCAAAGTTCATTAGGATTGAATTGGGGTACGATTCATATTTTTGATTTTTTTGAGGTGGTTTGAAGGCTCGACTAAGTTCGTATCATGATTTAGGACTTGTTGGTATATTTGGTTGAGGTCCCGAGGGCCTCGGGTTGATAGACTTAGAGTTTGATTTGATGAATGGCTGAAGTTTGAACTCAGTTGTTTTTCTTCTCTTTTTTTTCTTTCTCTTTTCATTCCTTTCTTTCTCTTTTCATTCTTTTCTTTCTCTTTTCCTCTTTTCTTTCTCTTTTTCTCTTTTTCTCTTTTCCCGTTACTTATCTTTTGCGCTTGCGTTTCTGAACTTTTCTACTGATTTCGAAAGAGGTGTATGAAAGAAAATAAATAAGGCTCAAAGGGGTAACAAAGGATAAAGTGTTCAGATAGCAGAACAAAATGCTTTCGTCATTACAATCTTCAAAACATGCCAAGTACAAACAACACATTCAAACAAACCAAGGAAAACATTTGTAAAATCTTTTGATTGTACCAGACTTGATAACCATATCCACACATTTTGCCTTCTACATCTGTTAACTACAAAGCACCATTGAATAATACCCTCACTCTCATTACCACGAACGACCCCTGTCAATTTGGGCAGACTCTCTGTTAGCTTCAACCCGATGCGACATGATGCATTTTAATAGGTTTTCTTTCTGTTCTATCTGCCCCAGTTTTACACAATTCGGGCTTGAAGTGATCTCAAAATGTCTTCACTTATTTCTCTCAAATGTCCCTACATCTTCAAAATTATTTCATGATTGAACCAACCTTTAAGATCAGGCCTAAAATTATGCGTGCATGTCATGTCACTAGAACCAGCATGAAAAGAACTATAAAAGGGGAGAGAACTAAACAAAAGAAAATGACTAGAAATAACAGAAAACAAAAAATTGCATTAGACAGATGGTGAAATGGTTCGAACAACAAAACAAGCAAACTAAACTGGGGTTACAACCCCGGAACAAACCTAGACAGCACTAAACGAGGTACTACGACTAAGCAAACCAGGCAAAATAAAAGGATAGAAGGGTTTGAGTCACAAGATAATATCCGCATTACAACCCTAAAAATAACTCGGACAACAGAAATGACAACAAAATAAACCACCAAAACTCCTCCCTGGCTAACCAAGAAAAGAGCGTCTTTCCAATCCTCAAACTCAACATCTTAGCCACTGACTTCTGTATCAACAATACTAGGAACTTCACAAGTCTTCGTCACATGGTTCTTAACAAATTGCTTTTGGGTTCCTTTCGCCGGCTCGTTCTTAAGATCAACCTCTGATAGCGCTGAAAGCTTAATAGCACGTGGGCCTCTGAGGCTCCTAGAAGAATTCTCACATTCCTTTTCAAAATAAATCATACCCACCATATGTGCCTCATTATGCACAGGCGATGGACTTTGGCTGGTGTTTCTGCATCCAGATTTTGCACGACAATGTCGCCTGCATCAATAAGCTTTTGAATCGCATTCTTCAGATTCCAACACTTCTCTATGTCATGCCCTGGGGCATTTGAGCAATATGCGCACCTTTGAGAAAAATCAAACTTTTTTGGAAGAGGGTTTGGCATTTTTATGTGGGTCGGCTTCAACATGTCCAATTTCCTTAGCCTCTGGAACAGACTGGCATATGACTCTCAAAGTGGAGTGAAGGTTTTCTTCTTCTGCAACCTCTCGTTCTTAAATGCTTGATTGGGATGGAAACCTGATCCAGGGGGGTTTCAGTAGGCTCGTGGGTGTAGATAGGCATTTTGTGGAGCTGGGTATTAGGAAAGTGATGTACGACTTTGGGAGTTCTGTGGAGAGAAGTAACATTGGGGACAGTCATCTGGTGTGCAAGGATATCTATGGAGCCGATGTCGAGGCTGAAAGTGTTGAGCAAGAGTGCCCAGTGGATCATCTTTTCTATTTCTCTTTCTTCCACCCAAACTTACTTGGATGTTCTGAATGTCTTTCGTAGTATCTTTCAATGCCGAACAACTCATGATTTTGCTTGACTTGATTCCCTCTTCTACCATCTCCCCCATTTTTAACACATCATTGAAAGGCTTTCCCAAGACCGGGATCAAATGATTGAAGTAGGTGGGCCCCTGAGCTTGTAGGAAAAACTCAACCATTTCTTCTTCACCAATCGGGGTACTGACTTGAGCAGCTTGCTCCCTCCATCTAAGCCCAAACTCCCCAAAGCTTTCCTCCGGCTTCTTTTCCATTTTAGATAGGGAGGAGTGGTCTGGGGTAACGCCTGATTTGTATTGAAACTATCGAATAAAATCTTGAGCCATGTCACCCAATGTAGGCCACTTACCAACATCTTGACAATTTTGCCATTCCAAAGCTGCCCCAGTCAAGCTCTTACTGAAATATGCCATCAACAGATCATCTTTCTCTCCAACACTTGTCATTTCACTTCCATAGACCCTCAGGTGGGCTACCAGATCTCCACACCCATCATACATGTTCAATTTTGGCACTTTAAATCCCATGGGCAGGCGAACGTCAGAGGACACAGACAGTTCTTTGTAAGCCATGCTACCCTGGTCTCCCATTCCTTGCTTGTTCTTCAAGGACTGTTCTATGCCTATCAACCTCCTGGGTATCCCATATTTCCCTTCTCTTCCTGTGAACTTTTCATTTTCAACATGAGGCTCATCCCGCGGGCCCTGTTTGTATGAGTAGGGAACCTGGTGGGCAACCTCTGAGGGGTTAATATTGGAAATCATGAGCTTTGAGTGAGTATTCGTTGTTGGGAATAGTGGATATGACAGGAGGACAATTTTGGGGAGAGGTAATTGGAGGACGAGTGATTGAGCTACTAGGGTGGTTGGGAAAGCTGTGATAAGCAGGTGTATCTGGAGAGTATGGAGGATCATCTGGCATTGTGTCCGGAATTTGGGTAAGGGCAGCATCTAGGAAGCTAGGTGGTGGCGGGGGTGGTGCCTTCCCAGTCATCCAGGCCTAATACATGTCCGCCTTGTGTTGTCTTAACATCTTTACCTCTTCAACCAACCCATTGTCCTGTTCAACCAACTGCTTTCGAGCACCGGTATCAACCAACCCAATTTCGTTGTTGTCCGCCATTGCCTTTGGACTTTATGTTGTGGAGAGGAGTTACCACTTTAAAAACCAAAAACCAACCACCCTTCTGTTATGAATATAACAAAATGAATCCATCATGTTAGCGTTAGGTCATTTAATAGCAACAATATCACATTGCGTGTAATGCACCTAGCAACAATTAATGGTTCTAGAGTGACTTCGAGGGTCATAAGTGTAAAGACCCGACTGGTCGTTTTGCATTTTCGAACCCCGTTCCCTTAAATAATACTTTCCGCACTTGCTTTAGCTAAATTATGACTTGCGGGGACGGGTGGTTCGGAAGTTAGAAGAGTTTTGAGCAAGAATTAAGCCTAGTTGCTTCTTTAAGTTTCTTTAAAAGGGCGAAGTTTGACTTCGGTCAACTTTTTGGGGAAACGGACCCAGAATCGTGATTTGACAATTTCTAAGGGTCCGTGGGAAAATATGGGACATGGGTTTATGCCCGGAATTGAATTCCGAGGTCCCTAGCCCGAGTAATGAATTTTTATATAAAATTGTTAAGCTTAAATTTCAAAGATTTAAATAAACTAATAAATCATTGTTTTCATAGGTATCAGGTTCGGATTTCGATTCCGAAACTTAGTACAAGTCCGAAAAAACAGTTAAGACCTACCCGTAAAATTTGGTGTCAATCCGAGTAGTTTAAGGGCGTTTTGACCCGTTGAAGGAGAATTAAGAACTTGAAGTTCAATAAATTGATTCATTTGGTTTTGGGGGTTGATTCCTTGATTTAGCGTTGTTTTGAGTGTTTCGAGGGTTTGAGTAGGTCCGCCTCATGATTTCAGACTTGTCGGTATATTCGGGCGAGGCTCAGGAGCCCCGAGCGTCAGATGGTCGATGTTCGAGTGAAGTTGAAAACTTAGGAAAAACTCCATCTGCTGCTTCTGTCATAACCGCTTCTGCAGCTCTTGGACCGCAGAAGCAGTCGTTTATTCACAGAAGCGGAAGGGTCCAAGCCCGGGGGAAACCGCAGAAGCGGACCCCTGACCGCAGAAGCGGTCCATCCGTCTCAAGCCCAAAACCGCAGAAGCGGTGGGCTTTCCGCTTAAGCGGACTCGTAGAAACAAGTTTGAGACCGCAAAAGTGGCCCAGGCCCCCTTGGCCTTTTTCCGCAAAAGCCGCCCACTTCCGCAGAAGCGTGATTCCCTCTGCATAAGCAAAAATCGCTGGGGACAGAAGCTTATTTAATACGAGCTCAAGCTCATTTTTTCCACATTTCTTTCAACACTTAGGCGATTTTGGCGATTCCAAAGAGGGAGTTTCCACGCATCATTGCAAGGTAAGTAATCCCCACTCACTTTTAGTTCAAATACATAAACACTAGGTAGATTTAACACTAAAATTAGGTAAAATTTAAGAGATTAGAGTTAGACCTAGGGTTTAACTAAAACTAAGATTTGATCATATAATTTCCTATGAGATGAACTAGAAATCATATATTTGTGATCCTTAGGTGATAGAGAACAACTTCCTTCGAAAAAATATTGGAATCCGAGCACGTGGGCTCGGGGTCAGAATTTAGGGAACTCGTATTTATGGTTAGGAAATTGTTTAAATAACTAGAATTCGACCTTGTAAGCTCTTATTGACTAGTTCTTGCTTATTTTAATTAGTTGGTGCTTGTTTGGCTACAATTTGAGGGTTTGGGCTTATTCTTGATACCGGAAGTGCACTTCGGAGCGAGGTGAATCTCCTTTCTAACCTCATAAGAGGGAATTGTCCCCTTAGGATTAATGTTTGAGTGTTTGTTGCTAAATGCGGGGACTACACACGCGTTAGGTGACGAGAGCCCGTGCATAGCTACTACAATGTTAAATGTCCGGGTAGCTTAGGACCTACAACATGCCTATTGAATATATCTCTTGTGTTAAATTGTTGTTATGAACACCTAGTGTGTACTAGAGACTTAAAAGAGAGATATGAGCATATTTCTATAGTTAATTGAATTTGAATTGGTATTTTGACCATTTATGTGTCATGTGTGTGAACTTGATATTTTATCCTTATTTGACATTCGGGAGAAGGTGCACGTGGCCCCTATTGATGACAAGATGCGGGAAGTGAGGCTCAGATGGTTCGGACATGTTCAGAGGAGAAGCCCAGATGCTCCAGTAAGGAGGTGTGAGCGGCTGGTCGCGGAAGGCATGAGAAGAGGTAAAGGGCGGCCTAAGAAGTATTGGGGAGAGGTGATCAGGAAGGATATGGCGAGGCTTCAGATTTCCAAGGACATGCACTTGATAGGAAGTTATGGAAGTCGCGTATTACGGTTGTAGGCTAGGAGGTAGTTGACTTTGTACCTTTGTGAGCCTAGTTCGGTGGGTTTTTGTCTAAGATAGGTAGGGGCAATGTAATAATAGTGTGTTACTATTTGCTATTTTCGATGCAGGACCCATTTACAAACCATTGCTTTTGCTTTGAATTACTATTATTATTATTATTATTATTTCTTTTCTTTCCTTCTTTCTATGTTCCTTTTACCATATGATTTTCGCGGTGAATCTAATACTCTCTTCTTTTGCCTTTTTATTATCTTGAGCCGAGGGTCTTTCAGAAACAGACTCTCTACCCCCTCGGGGTAGGGGTAAGGTCTGCGTATACGCTACCCTCCCCAGACCCCACCTGTGGGATTTTACTGGGTTGTTATTGTAGTTGTTGTTGTTGTGGATCGGGCCGATTGCCTCGGTATGAATAGATGCATCTATAGGCGCGTCGTAGACCCTCGGCAAGTGCACAGTTTAATTCTGTTGGTTCGGGCCGTCGCCTCGGTATTATGTGCGCATGTTAATTGTGGAAAAGCTTATACATGCTTTGTTTTGCCATTATCTCATATGATGAATTACAAACTTGATGCTGTAAAATTCTTGACTTATACCACCTGCTATGAATTGTTGATACTTGTAAATTCCATGTTTTGAACACATCATACTTATATATATATATATTAATTGACCTTAGTAAGTATCGAGTCGACCTCTCGTCTCTACTTCTTCGAGATTAGATGGCATACTTACTGGGTACATGTTGTTTATGTACTCATGCTACACTTCTGTACTTAAATGTATAGAATTTGAGGCAGGTGGATCCGGACATCACTCTAGTGCATATCAGTGAGCGCATCTGGGACTTCTACGGTGAGCTGCATTCCCTTCTTGTCGATCCGCAGCCGAAGAAGTCTTCCTTGTATATTTGTTGTTTCTGTCTATAACTTATAACAGGTTTTAAACACAAAACAGGGCTTTATATCAAACTGTATGCAGCCTCAAATCTTTAAGCCTCAAACTAATTTTAAACACTGCGATGGAATAGAACTCAGTGAATCTGAAAAATTGTCTTCAAACTCCCAAGGAATCCGACTAAATAGTGACTAGCTGCTGAAATTCCAATTAACAGTAAAATAGCAACAAATTCAAATCGCATGTCAGGTTTAAACACACTCACATGATTCTCAAACTTAAAGCTTAACTAACATTTCAAACATGATAACAAACCTTTTAAACACATGAAAAATCCATACTATCCTACAATAGTCTTTTAGAGTTTTCATGCTTCAGGAGTGACAAGAGTTCAATTATTACATCTAACAAAACTACTAGAGGGCAATACCAAACCTGCATCTACAAGAAAAACAGTGGAATCTATATAGCTCAGTAATCGAAAAGCCATTCAAACTAGATAAGCTGCTACTAGCTTTACTCAACAGGATTCACATATTGTGCATATTATAAAACTTAAGCAACCTTAATATTCAGCATAACAATCTAGCTTTACATATAAAAAATTCAAATAACAATCTTAACATATGAATAGCATACACAGCTGAACATTAAAACTCCAAACTTCCACTACTTTTGTTTTCACTTTCAACTTTGAGCATCATATTACAGGTTTCAGGAAATATGCACCTGGATGGAGAAGAAATAGAAGGAAAAGGGTAAGGAATCAGGAGCTATAGAGCAGCAATCAACGATTAAAAACCAATTTCAAACCCAGCAAATGAGATCAAATAGTCCAGGAATCAATTCCAAACAAGTAACACCCCAGCCAAACATCAGACCAAGCTTAAGTGACTCGACCTCAAACCATTTTAGAATCCAAACAATCAGAAAATTGATTCAGGAAATGAAGATTTCAAATCACAAAGCTGAAATTCAATAGAATAGTATTTTTTCAAAGATTTTTAGCTGTTTTGTTATTTGCAGAATTTTTCTCTCTTAGATCTCTTAGGTATCTTCGGTCTGCCTTGAATGGCAAGCATAGGGTGACTTTATAGGCAAGGGACTAGGCAACAATAGATTTTAGTTTTTTGCACTTTGCCCCTTTTTGAATTCTCATTTTAACTTAGGTGTCCCTCAATTACTAACTTGTAAACCAAGTAAAACCTATTTTCAACTTCCACTTCCTCAAGTGGTTATTGCAAGATTCTTCTAACTGAACTACCCAAATTGACCCTTAGCTACCCTGTTTTTGCCCCTTACATGCCAACCAGAATCTGGGTCTCAATTAACCAAAATTAATGGGTCTGAGTAGACCCAAATTAATTCCTTATTGGGCCCTTTCGTTTTCAGAATCCGACCTTGACACTAAAAAAATTCAGAAAGACTCCAAGGGCCAATCCACAAAGTCTTAAAGACTTGTGGAGTTTAGGTCCAACTAGGAACAAAATAAAAATACATTTAAACTAAAAATCAGAAAAATTATTGCCTACACGAATCTGACGCTAAACATGCAGTCATGGATGTGTTGATGAGATAAAAAATAGAAGACAAACCCAAACAGGAAAACAGAAAAGAGAATAAACAAACAGTAGAAGATGAGCAATGAACAATAAAATTGACAAATTAAAGCGAAGGAAAATAAGCCAATGTCCTGGACAGTGAGCATTCGAACAACCTTCAAGTCCTCCAAATTTTTCTGAGCCTAACCTTATTCATGTGTTCTTACCAAGAACACACGAACAAAGTTAAACTGAACCTAAATCTTTGAAGAAATCTTGATTCTAAAGCCTTTGGGATTTTAGGTCTCAGACTTTCGTTTCCAGATTCGAAAAGTTCCACTAAGATTCGAGCGTAAAGGGTTACAGATTAGGAAAGAGAGTGTGAAGGGGGTTCCATGGTTTTATTTTGGTGGGTTTTGGGGTCAGCGCCGCCACCAGAGAAAGTTTGGGCGGCGCTAGGGTTTCCAAGATTTGAGGTAACCCAGTGGGATTTGGGAGAAACAGAGCGGGGATCTAGGATAAGGAGGTGGAGGAGGGGCGAGGGTATAAATCTCATGGGGATTGGACGCCGGCCGTCGTCGTAGGCGATTTCCGGCGGGCGGCAGGCGGTGGTTCAGGGCGGTGCTAATGGGGGGTTCTCTGGGGTGATGCGAGACGAGAGATGGGGGTTGGGGGCGTTTGGACCATTTTATATTAAGTGACCCCCTAGTTCTCAGTCGTCTTATCAAACAACATCGATGGCTGAGATTAAAACCTAATCAAACGGGGTTGTTTGACTATAAATGGGGCTAGACCGGGTATAGAACGGGTTTAGGCTGGTTCTGGGCGGGATTTGTTTGGGTATGCGGCATTGGCTTCGGCTTGACTGAAGATGGCCCAACCTGATCTCTTCAATTCCCTTGCTCTCTTTTCCTTTTCTTTTCAATTTCAATTTTTCATTTTCTTTTTTTTTTCAAAATTAAAATAAAATCAAAGTTGAATCCTAAAACCAAATTAACCTAAAAAAATACTAATCAAACCTAAATAAAACATTATCACAATTAATTAAAAACAAACTAAAAGAAAAACTACTCAACATTAAAGTTAAAATCAAAAGGTGCAAATTAACCTATTTTTGTGATTTTTCATTTTATAAAAATAACTTAATTACTATTTAATTCTTAAAATGCGAAATTAAATTTTAGATGCAAATGCACATAATTTTGTATTTTTTATTAATTAAAATGCAAAGACAAAATTGCAAACAATTAACAGAAAATGCCACAAAAATTCATAAAATTGCAACTAATGAAAAAACAATTTATTTTGAATTTATGGGAGTAATTCACATAGGGCAACAATCACATGCTCACATCTATTATGAAAAGGTTTTGAACTATCTTCTTGAAAAGTATCAATGTGTTTTGGGAAATGTCGGCTTGCATAGTCCCACGATAGTTCCATCACGATGGGATTTAGTTTTGGCTCGTGACAGTTCTCCTATTTTCTACTCCTTTTGTGCTCTACAACTGTTATATGACTTACCGGGTTAGTTGGTTCGGGTCTTGAGAGATTTCATAGTGAATTAAAACACTTAGGCTCTTAATTAGAAGCTTAAGTTGGGAAAGTTGATTGGATGTTGACTTATCTATAAACGACCTCGGATTTGGATGTTGATATTTTTTTAGCTCCGTTTGGGTGATTCTAGATTTAGGAGAATGTCCAGACTATGATTTGGAGGTCTGTAGTAGAATTAGGCTTGAAATGCGAAAGTTGGAATTTTGGAAACTTTGACCGTGAGTGGACTTTTTGATATCGGGGTCGGATTGGATTTTTCGGAAGTTGGAGTAGGTTTGTGGGGTCATTTATGACTTGTGTACAAAATTTGAGGTCACTCGGACGTGATTTGATAAGTTTCGTTGTCGTTTGTAGAAATTAGAAATTTCAAAGTTCATTAGGATTGAATTGGGGTACGATTCGTGTTTTTGATTTTTTTTGAGTTGGTTTGAAGGCTCGGCTAAGTTTGTATCGTGATTTAGGACTTGTTGGTATATTTGGTTGAGGTCCCGGGGGCCTCGGGTTGATTTTGGGTGGTTAATAAACTTAGAGTTTGATTTGATGAATGACTGAAGTTTGAACTCAGTTCGTGTGATCGGACCTTTAAGGATTTTGACCGCAGGTGCGGCAGGTGGAGCGTATGCACGGAAGTGATGAAGGTCAGTAGAGGTCGCAGCTGCGATTATTTTTCCCTCACCTGCAATTGCGCAAATACGGACTACGAGCCGCATATGCAGTTAGTCGCCTTAAGTGAGTTTTCTGCATAAGCGGTGCGGCAGAAGTTGTGGTGCTGATGAGGCTAAGTGTCCGCAAAAGCGGGAATGCTTGGGTAGAACCTATATAAGCGAGGTTTCAAGATTTTTGGTCATTTTTAACATTTTGAGCTCGGACTTTGGAGGTTTTTGAGAGGGGTTTTGAAGAGATTCTTGAGGTAAGCTCCTTGTGTCAATTGTTCTTCAATAATTATGTTTCCCCACTGATTTTTCACCTAGTTGGTGTGTTTTTTAGGTGAAATTTAGGGGTTTGAGGCTAGGGAATTGGAGAGTTGATTTTGGGGATTTGGATGGCCATTTGGTGTCGGATTTTGATAAATTTGGTATGGTTAGACTCGTGAGTGAATGGCTTTTGGATTTTGTGACTTTTGTTGGATTTTGAGACTTGGTCCATGGGGCCGGCTTCTAGCCAATTTCAGATTTTGGCTTATAAATTCGTATTTTTCTTGTAAAATTGATTCCTTTAGCCTATATTGATTGTATTGTACTGCTTGTGGTTAGATTCGGGACGTTTAGAGATTGATTTGAAAGGCAAAGGCGTGTTGGAGTAGAGTTTTGATTGGATTGAGGTAAGTAACACTTTCAAAGTTGGTTCTGAGGATTCGAAACCCTAAATTATGCGTTATGTGATTGGTATTGAGGTGTCGCACATGCCAAGTGACGGGTGTACGGGTGTGCACCGTGAGAATTACGACCTGGTCGATTCCATGGCACTGTATAGTGGTTCTATCTTGTTGATATCCGTGTTTTCATCACGTGATAAAGTAATTAAGTTGTCAATCATGCTAATTATCATGTTTAGGCTTTATGATGATACTGTTGGGACTCATAATGGTTATTTCTTGCTGTCATCTTACTGATCTCATTTATATTTCCTACTCAATTATGTTCATTCATTTCATATCATATCTCAGTCTCTATTTTTATTTATTGATACATTATATCATTATGTTCGAGCTAGTTTCATGACATTTGTGAGCCCGCGAGTGAGACTAGAGATATTGATGACTGAGTGAGGCAGAGATCCTGGTTATGAGTGATATTTATGGGATCGTGTTGCACGTTGATGTGGTTATACTGATTTATGATAGCGCTTGGGTTGAAGGAGCTCCTCCAGAGTCTGCACACACCCTGATAAGTGCGGTTTGTATCATTTAGGGATGGATCTTCCCTGGACATGGATCTCGTCTGAAGCATTATATACCTTGAGAGGATCTTCTCTACGGGATGGATTGGCCCTACTCGGTACTGGGTGCCAGTGATGTATATATATTCCGGGATGGATCTTCCCTGAGTCGGATGGGCCATATACAGTTGAGTGATTAAGCATTTGAGATTGTGAGCACATGAGGTTGTCAGCATGTTATCGCATACAGCATGTGTATTGGCATGTAGAAGTGGAGGACTTATATTCTTCATATAATTTAGATTTGATCTATTTTACTGTTTTGAGTTACCTATTGAACTTGAAAATATGCCTACGTTTCTGCACTGTTATTTTATATTGAACTATGCCGGTTGACTTCGTCACTACCTTTCAGTCCAAAGGTTTGATTTGTTACTTATTGAGTTGCTTGTACTCACTCTACATCCTGCACCTCGTGCGTAGATCCAGGTGCTTCCGGTCACGGCAACTGCCGATTGAAGAGTCAGGATCTCTTTATCTGTATTTCAATTCTAATTCCTTAGACATTGTAGTAAACTGTATTCCAGTATAAATGCTCATGTACTCAGTGACACATCGATTTTGGGGATAGATTGTATGGTGTTGTGGATTTATTTTCTGTTTCAAATAGGTTTTCGTAAATATTAACTACTTTCGTCTATATCTTTAAAGCTTTTACTATGTTGAGATGGTTAAGTAGTTCTTGCCTAGTTCCATGATAGGCGCCATCACGACGGTTGGTTTTGGGTCGTAACAAGTTGGTATCAGATCCTAGGTTACATAGGTCTCACGAGTCATAAACATGTTTAGTTGAGTCTTGCGGATCAGAGGGAGACATCTGTACTTGTCTTCGAGAGGCTGTCGAACTCTTAAGAAACTTCACATTCTTGAATTCTTGTCGTACGAATCTATTGATTCTAGTAACTAAACTTTTGTTATTCTATTCTCTCACAGATGGTGAGGACATGTACTACCGAACATGATGGTTAGCCACCAGTACCACTAGCTAGGGACGCGAGAGGCCGAGGTCACGGTAGAGGCCGCGGTAGGGGCAGAGGTGCAACTCGTACAGTACCTAAGGCAACACCTACAGACCCATCAGTTGCCCTAGTCCCAGAGTAGGTTTCTGTTACGGATGAGCCAGTGGGGCCAGCTCAGGCACCATATGTGCTTATTGTGATTCAAGGCCTTCAGGAGGCCTTAGCTCAAATTATGACCATTTGCACCAGTCTTATTCACGCGGTCTCTGTTTCGGCCGTAGCAGCCACTTCTCAATACGAGGGAGGTACTCAGACTCCTGTCGCTCGTACACCAGAGCAGGTGATGCAAGTACTCTAAATACCGGGGGCAACACCGGCAGGTATTCTAGAGACCAGTGGGGTCTCTATCACTACTTTCAGTTCTCTGGGGCTGCCATCAGTTGGTGAGAGTCTTATGAGAGGCTTAGACTGGTTCGTGCAACACCACTTACATGGCAGGAGTTCTCCGTTCTCTTCTTGGAGAAGTTCATGTCGCAGTCTCGTAGAGAGGAGTTATACAGACAGTTTGAGCAGTTACGTCATGATGATATGTCTGTGACAAAGTATGTGATAAGGTTTTCTAGGTTGGCCTGTCATGCAATTTGGTTGGTTCCCACTGATAGGGAGAGGATTAATAGGTTCATTTATGGCCTTACATTTCAGTTACGGTTGTTTATGACTAGAGAAAGGGGGTCTGGTGCTACTTCCGATGAGGTTGTTGGCATTGCTCGGCAAATTGAGATGGTCCGCAGTCAGGAGCAGGTACAGAGGGAGGCCAAGAGGCCTCATGGACTAGGTGGTTTCAGCGGTATTCCTTCTGGGGGTTAGTTCCACTGCGGCAAGGGTCGTCCCTATAGGCATGCTCAGACGGCTCATCTCGTTCACCGTGGTACATTATCTGACCATGGTTCACACAATTCTAAGCAGGGTCACTCATCTCTTAATACCCTTCCAGCTTAGAGTTCGTCCCATGCACCTTCAGTTCAGGGCCGGGTTCTTCCAGTGGGTATTCTGGCAGTCTGGGCTCCCTTCAGTCCCCACCGCCATTCACAGGGAGGGGTTGTTTTGAGTGTGTAGATATGGGTCATATCAAGAGGCATTGTGCGCGCCTTTCAGAAGGTTCAGCTTAGTAGAGGAGTCAACCTACAACTTCAGCACCAGTTACTTCACCACCCGCCCAGCCAGCTCGGGGTGGGGCTTAGTCAGCTAGGGGTCACCCTAGAGGGGGAGGTCGATCAGGTAGCAGCCGGACCCGATTCTATGCATTCCCTGCCAGACCAGATGTTATTGCTTTAGATACGGTGATCATAGGTATTGTCTCAGTATGTCACTGAGATGCTTATGTATTATTTGACCATGGCTGTACCTATTCATATGTATCATCGTATTTTTCTCATTATCTGGATATGCCCCGTGAGTCTTTAGCTTCATCTGTCCATATATCTACGTTGGTGAATGATACTATTATTATGGACCATGTGTACCGGTCGTGTGTAGTGACTACTGAGGGATTGGAGACTAGATTTGACCTCTTGCTGCTTAGTATGGTTGGTTTTGATGTGATCTTGGGTATGGATTGATTGTCTCCATGTCATGCTATTTTGGATTGTCACGCTAAGATTGTGACGTTGTCAATGCCGGGATTTCCACATATTGAGTGGCGAGGTTCTATAAACTATGTTCCCAGTAGAGTAATTTCATACTTGAAGGCCCAACGGATGGTTGGTAAGGGTTTTTTTTAGTCTTATTTGGCCTTTGTGAGGGATGTTAGTGATGAGACCCTACTATTGATTCGATTCCGGTGGTGCGAGATATTCCGATTTTGTTTCTTGTGGACTAGCCGGCCATGCCGTCCGACGGGGAACTTTGGTATTGACTTGCTGTCGGGCCCTCAGCCCATTTCTATTTCGTCGTATCATATGGCATCGACTGAGTTGAAGAAGTTGAAGGAGCATCTTCAGGAACTTCTTGATAAGGGGTTTATTAGGCCTAGTGTGTCACCTTGGGGTGCACCTGTTCTATTTGTGAAGAAGAAAACTTGAGCACCATGCACGTATCCCAAAGTAGATGCCTCTACTCAATTGGTTAGAGTCTCGTATTGATAAAGTATTATAAAATAATAAACAAGAAGAAGAGTATTACAGAGAAAAGTAGAGAGAGAATTCTTATTGATTTGGAATGATTTACAATGGAACATAAATCCTTTATTTATAGGGAAAAAGTGGTTTAGCCACAAAGTAAAAACCCTGAAATCTTTCTAAAATATAAATATTCACCTTAAATATAATTCTATTTATAATATAAAGCAACTTGTTTCGTGTCAGTATTTCTCAACGTATGTTAGGAAACTCCAGTTAGTGAAATTATGGCATTTATTGAAATTATGAAATTAGTAATATGTAAATCATGATTATATATTGTTATGCAAAATCAACATGTTCGTATAAATCATAATTATATGAATTATTATTATTATTATGTCCCTGGATAAAAGGGTGTGGAGGTTGAAGATTAGGATAGAAGGTTAGTAGGTAGTCGTGTGTTTCCCTTTGTCTTCACTAGTTCGATAACATTAGTATTAGTATCGTACCTCTTTTATCTTAAGTTTACTATTATCGCATATATTATTTTGTTATTACTTGCCATCAGTACTACGTAAGTTTGCTAGCAATACTTCTTTCATATTCTCTATTGCTATCTTGGATTTAGTTTCTAAATATATTGTCGTTCTATTACTTGCTATCGGTACCTCTTTAATATTCTATATTGCTATCTGTGATTTAATTTTTTGAATATATTGTCTTGCTATTACTTGCTATCAGTGCTTCCTCCATCTTCTTTAGCCGAGGGTCTATCGAAAATAGTCTTTATGCCCTTTCAGAATAAGGATAAGGCTGTGTACATATTACCTTCCCAATGAGTAGTTTTTGTAAGAAAATATATTTTTAAAAATTATATTAAATTATAAAATAAAATGAAAATTTCTAAAATTGATGAATATTGATCATATATAGCTAACTTAATAAAGCAATATTCACCTTGAATGTTTGTTGACATGTAATTTTTGACCCTCCCCGAAATTTTACCCATTTTAGCATGTAAATATTTAGTTTACGCCTAATATCTCCATTTCAATTATTTTTTACTATTTTACTTTATTTTATTATAAGAAAACTAAAAATTACAAAAAAAAATAGGTTTATTAATATTTTGTAGTCATTTTTAATCTTAAAAAAAATACAAAAATAGTACCCTATCTTTATTTTTATATAATCTTGAAAACACAAAAAATAGTTGTATGTTTTATAGTTTAGTTCAATTAATTAAAATTAGTTTTATATTTTTATATTATAATTGTACATAATTTTAGAAAGAAGAATTAATTTTAGGTTGGTTTATTCTGTCTTTATGAATCTTGTAGTCCATTATTTTTAGGGGGTTTGACACAGTTACCCACAAAAATAAAACTATTTACCCTTGTCTACCCATTTATTTTTTTACCCATAAACTAATTAAATTTCCTACCCATAGTAGGTTTTGTGGGGAATTTTTTCTTTATTCACCAATTCGTTTTTATTTCTATGCTTCTTTTCTTTTTTTCTTTTTTTTTCTTTTCTCCTTTTCTTTTTTCTCGTTTTCTTCTTTTTTTTTTTCTTTTTTCCTTTTCTAATTTCATTTAGCTTCTTTTTTTATATTCTTTTTATATCATAATCTAATTTCATTTACTATTTTCACTATTTTTATTATTCTCTTTTTATACAATAAGAAAAAATAAAAAATATAGTAAATATTAATTCACCCTTCTTTTTAATATAACTAGTATAATATACCTTTTATCTTTTTTCTAATTTTTTTAATTCAATTACTAAATTGAAATAATATCAGTTGTCACTTGATCTAATTCACTGAATATCACGCTAACTGTTGCGGAGCACCATAAATTACATAATCAAACTGTATGAATCAACATGTGATTGCGAGACAAATATTGATCTCCTTCCCTACAAATATGAGTACACACTATATCATTAACAGTAACACAACCAGTTATGGAGCAAGAAAACACAATCTACAATCACCAAATCTCCATATATACTAGTTAGAATAGAAATGATAATAAAATACTGAAAAATGGAATAAAAGTATAAGTAGCAAAAAAGATTTCTAGTACCACATGATACCAATATGGTATACATGTATACCAACATAGTATATGATTGCCCTAGAATATTGCTACAACTATCTGTGACTATACTACTGTACCAAAACATTAAAGGATGTAATAAAAGTATGAGAAAATTACATGTTTGCATTGCAAGCAAAATATTCGCAAAGCAACTTGCCCTATACTAACAGGGTATATAGTTGTAGGAATCGTTCTAACAATTGCCTATAGCTATAAAAACTATTACATAATACACATAATCTAAGTCTATCGGCAAAAAAAATTCCAGCACTACAAATCATGTTCATATAAATAATTCCATAATAGAATTAACTTCAAAATGTAGATAAAACAACAAAAAAATGTTCAAATTTCAAACTACCATATGATACCAATATGGCATATAACTATACCAACATGGTATATAGTTTTACTGGTAAAATTCCGGCAACTATATGACTATCCTACAATTACATAACACACATGCATAAATAGAAAAATAAAAAAATAGTGTACAATATATTAATTTAATGAAGTATTTTAAGATATTGTACTATATTGCTATTATTAAAAGAAAATCAAATAGTGTACCAATTAAATGCAGCTAATATAATAAAAAACGGATTCAACTAACATATGATACCAATATAGTATATAGCTATACTAATAAGGTATATAGTTGTACGTGGTCGTTCCAACAACTGTATATAACTATAAAAACTATTACATAATACATAAAATTTATGTCCATAGGTACAAGAAAATCCAACACAACAAAATATGATTATATAAATTATTTCATAATAGAATTCATTTTAAAATATAGCTAAAACAACCAAAATATATTCCAACTATCATATGATACCGATATGACATATAGTTATACCAATAGGGTATACAATTCTACTAATTAATTCAGGCAACTATATATGACTATACTACTATTATATAATACACATGCATAAAGAGAAAAATAAAAAAAAAAGTGTACCACATATTGATATAATAATATATTTTAAGATATTGTACTATAACACTACTATATAAAACAAACGCATAAAGAAATAATCAAAATGATTGCATAATACATATGCATCAAGGAGAATTTAAAAAATTTAAGATATTGTACTATTCTACATTACTAAAGAAAAATCAAACAGTATACCAATTAAATATAGCTAATACGATCCAAAAAAGTTTCAACTAACATATGATAGCAGTATAGTATATAGCTATACCAACAGGTTATGCAGTTGTACGCAAAGAGTTTAATTTTTTTTTTAATTCAATTATTAAACTGAAATATTATCAGTTGTCACATAATCTAATTAACTCAATTTTGGGTGTCACCGGTTATACTAAAATTTAGATATGTTATAATAATATACTATATACTATTTCTTTTTAAAATGGAGAATAAATTAATAAAAAATATTCAATGGACACGTATATCCTATCATGAAATGAGAAAGATAGAAGAAAAACGTTTATTTATATTTGAGAAGACAATAAAAGAGAAAATTGGTTGGGACAATAAATGGGGTTTCACGTGATCCGTGATTAGAAAGGAAAGGAATAAGGATTTTAAAAATAGGTAGTTGGGTAAATACTTTAGATTGCATAAGTACACATTGTAAGACAAACTAGAATGGGAAGTAAGGATAATTAAAATTGCTTGAATAAGCATTTATAGTAGATTTCCCTTATTTTTAGTCTTTTGGCCCAATACGCTAGCTCATAGTTACTAGGCCAGTACCCTGACCTAATGCATATGATACTACTTATGCCTAAACACCTAAAAGACGCCTAAACACACACAATCCGCCGTTCTGGAAAATAAGAGACTACCCACCGTCTCCTCCTTCTTCTTCAAAAGATTCCAGCAACTAAAACCTTAAATCCTCACTCAATTTCTCTGGAAACCAACTCATAGGCTATTTCTCTTTTGTTTCCCCCCTTTTCTAGTCTAAATATCCTTTATCAATGTACATTCCACTAGAATTATACCCACTTCCCTTCTATGGACCATCGAAACCCTTTTCCATTTAACCCAGCTTTCTCACGAAATCAAAGAACCAGCAACTACCACCCAACACAGACACAACCTAACGCCGAGCTGTGGGTGGAAATCTGTTTCTTCATTCTTTTCAGTTTGATTTTTGGGTATCAAAATCGAGCTGTTTGCTTGAGGTTTGGGAATCTGTTTTTTGTGCCCGATTCGAGGTCCGTTGAAGTCGAGTGTTGGTCCACGTTCCTATTTCCTTTATGTGATTCTCGTTGGAATTTAGAGTCATTTTGTAGCCGATTGTGTTGGTATTATTAGTTCTTCACTGAAAGAAGAAGCTGCGGATTTGAACGAAGGATTTGAACACCTATACAGTACGAAGGAGAGGCTGGTTCGAAGCAAATAAAGTTTGACAAATCTTCGGACAAAACTAAGTCATAGGACTCAAGATGTCTTGATCAAATCCTAGTCGTTGATAAAGAGAATATGATGAGATTGTCTGATTTAATCCTAGCCATTTGATCACAAGAAGAATTGAGAAGCTTCTAGGACTCCTCCTTACACACGTGGATACAGATAATTCTTTGTACTATATATTTTCTTTTTCTTTATTTTATTCTAGTTGGTTAGTTGGTTATGCAAGAGCCAATTAAATTGCAGCAATTGTACAAATATAATGCTAGGAATATTCTTCTCTTTCATTCTTTGTGTATATAAATATTGTACAGAAACTTTATGAATACGCAAGAAATATACAGAAATTTTCTCTACTGTTTTATTCCTTA
>MU745847.1:81123-97603 GCA_026770625.1 Nicotiana glauca
GGAGGTTGGCGCAGGGGTATTCTGATTGCATTATCAGCCAAAAACAAAGTCGGATTCATAGATGGAACCTTTCTTCAACCTAAAATATCCTCTGATACCTTCAAGCCTTGGGTGAGATGCAATGACATGGTCATCTCATGGTTGTTGAACTCTCTCTCAAGAGAGATTGCAGAAAGTGTACTCTATTCAAAAACAGCTAGAGATATCTGGGAGGAGCTTGAAGAGAGGTTTGGCCAAAGCAATGGACCTCAACTTTATCACCTACAAAAAGAAATCTCTCAGTTACTTCAAGGAAGTCTGGACATAGCAGGTTACTACACAAAGTTAAAAAAAAACTTTGGGATGAACTTGATAGTCTCGATGCGTGTCAGACTTGTACCTGTGATTGTACTTGTGGGGGAAAGGAAAAGTTGTACAAATCACACCAGGATGGAAGACTCATACAGTTCCTTATGGGACTCAATGAGGCCTATGCTGGACCAAGGAGCAGCTTGCTCATGCTCTCCCCTTTGCCTTCAGTCAACCATGCATATTCATTGCTCATTAGGGATGAGAAACAGAGGGAAGTCCAGATCTCATCTCATCCTGGTGAAGGAGCATTTTTTGCTGCAAAGCAACACTATGGTACTCCAAAGCATATGAATGAGAGGAGGAACAACTCAGATGGAAAGAAAGGCAATCAGTTCTGTTCTTACTGCAAGAAACAGAATCACACCATAGCAAACTGTTACAGACTCATTGGATTCCCTGAAGACTTTAAGTTTACCAAGCCTAAAAAGTTTGCACCTGCACCTAAGAGTAATGCAGCACTCTCAATGGAGGACACTGGAGCACAATCAGGTAACTCTGGGGATAAACCAATGACACAGGATCAATTTCACAGTTTGTATCAGCTGCTTCAGCATGTTCAAATTGGATCACAGGCTGAACAGACTCCTGGGGACATTGTCACTGCTAACTGTGCTGGTACAATACCTTCTACTACACCATCTACGACTTATATCAGTGTATCTTTGAATTCTATTTCTTGGATATTGGACTCTGGTGCCTCAGAACACATGACATCTAATCTAAGTCTTTTATTTGATGTGAAGCTTCTCCCTAAACCTCTCTATGTCAGCTTACCTAATTCATCTAGAGTCTTAGTTTTTCAATCAGGATCAGTCACTATATTACCTGGTTTCACACTTCAACATGTTTTATTTGTGCCTTGTTTTCATTACAATTTATTATCAGTTCATAAATTGTGCAAACAATTCAATTCACTTCTAATTTTCTCTTCCATTGGTGCTACATTGCAGGCCCCTTCACTGAAGAGGCCAGTGGTGCTTGGTAAAGTTAGCCATGGAGTTTATGTCTTCCATTCAGTCATTTCAAGCTCAGTAAAGTCTCATGCAGCAGTTTCTAATCAAATCAAAGCTGTTAGCCATTTTCATTGTAATCAAACTGCTAGTGCACCAGTTTCTAGTTCTAGTTTGTTTATAGGTTCTGTTTCTCCTAATGTAACTGTTTGGCACAACAGATTGGGTCACATGCCCTTTTCTAATATGAAATCTATTAACTCTATATCATTTCCTTCTATGTCTTCTTATGTTAGCCCCTGTGAGATATGTGCAAAAGCTAGACAAGCAAAGTTGCCCTTTACCTCTAGCACAATTTCTTCAAAACATATATTTGATCTTATACATGTGGACACGTGGGGACCTTACAAGACACATACTTATGATGGTTACAGATATTTTTTAACCATAGTAGATGATTATAGCAGAGCAACATGGACTTTTCTGCTTAGTACCAAATCTAATGCTTTCACTGTCTTAAAACAATTTCTTGCTATGACTGAAAGATAGTTTCAAACAAAGGTTAAGACTCTAAGATCAGACAATGCATCTTGAACTGGGAAGCAGTCACTCTACCTCACAATATCTTGCCTCACAGTGGATTATTCATCTGACCTCTTGTGTTTCTTCTCCCCAACAAAATGGTATTGTTGAGAGAAAGCATAGACACCGTCTTGAAATTTGTGGAGCATTACTTTTCCAGTCACAATTACCTATTCAATTTTGGGGGGAATGCTTACTTACAGCCACATATCTAATAAATAGGTTCCCATCTAGGATACTAAAAATGAAGACTCCCTATGAACTTCTTTTTGGAGAACCACCCAACTATAACAGTCTTAGAGTTTTTGGGTGCCTTTGTTTTGCTTCTACGCTTCCCTTACACAGGACAAAGATGGATCCTAGATCAATAAAATGTGTGTTTCTAGGATATCCATTTGGGAAAAAGGGGTACAAACTATTGAACTTGAAAACAAACAAAGTATTTGTTTCTAGGGATGTTGTGTTTTATGAATTTGTGTTCCCTTTTTCTTCAATCACATCACCAACTCATGTGTTCCCTACTGGATATCCCTCTCCATGTACAGATCCTACCACATCTTCTATTTCATTCTCACCCCTCTCTCCTAATCATTTCAGGTCTCCCTCTCTTTCTCAAGAGTCTCAACCTCATCAACAACCCATTTCACCACTCTCCTCTCCTTCTCCTATGTCCAGGACTCCAAGTTCATCCATTCAGAATGTTTCTGAATCGTCTTTCTCTAAGTCACCTTTACACTTATCTTTCTCTCCTTCATCAAGTTCATCTATTCAAAATATCTCTAATACCAATCTTATTCCTCCACTAAGAAGATCAACTAGAGATCATCACCAACCAGCCTACTTGAATGACTACATATGTAATTATGTATTTTTTACTGATCTCACACCTGTTTGTTTTGATTCTTCTGTTTCACCCACGGTTATTTCCTTTTCTGCTCTTTCACATTCCAATCAGTCCCTTTTAAACTCTATTTCCTATATTACTGAGCCTACTACATTTTCCCAAGCTTCTTTACACCCTGGTTGGCAAGAGGCGATGGACAAAGAACTTGCAGCCTTAAAAGCCAACAAAACATGGGAAGTGGTAGAATTACCTAAGAACAGAAAAGCATTACCTTGCAAGTGGGTTTATAAAGTGAAATACAAACAGGATGGTTCAGTGGAAAGATTCAAAGCTAGGTTGGTAATCAGAGGTGACATCCAAAGGGAAGGAATTGATTTTAATGAGACATATTCACCAGTCGTTAAAATGACCACCATCCGATGTTTATTAGCAGTGGCAGTTAAGAAGAATTGGGACATTTCTCAACTAGATGTGAACAATGCATTCCTACATGGTGACTTGCAAGAGGAAGTCTATATGAAATTCCCTACTGGTGTCACTCCTCCTTCTCCTAATCATGTGTGCAGACTTAAGAAATCATTGTATGGTCTACGACAAGCCTCTCGTCAATGGTATGCAAGGCTCACTGCTGCTCTAAACTTCAAAGGGTACTCACATTCTCTCAATGACTACTCTCTTTTCTATAAAAAATCAGGGGGCAAAACATCTATCATTGCTGTGTATGTCGATGACATCCTATTAACAGGCGATGATCCTACTGAAATTGCATCATTAAAGGATTTTCTTGACTCTGAATTTAAAGTTAAGGATCTGGGGAAAGCTTATTACTTTTTAGGCATGGAAATTATCAGAGAACCTCAAGGAATAATTTTAAGTCAGAGGAAGTTTACCTTAGACCTCTTGTCAGAGTTTGGATGTCTGGACATGAAGCCTGTCTCTTCCCCTCTCGATCCTTCCATTCACCTTCGTGTGAATGAAGGTGCTCTCCTCTCTGATCCGACTATCTATCGAAAACTATTAGGCAAGCTTAATTATCTCACACATTCTCGTCCTGACCTTACTTTTGCAGTACAAACTTTGAGCCAATACATGCAATCCCCTCGCCAACCACACTTTGATGCAGCCATTCGATGCCTAAAATATTTGCTTCTTGATCCAGGTTTGGGCATTTTTCTCTCTTCTGATCCCTCTTTCAAATTGCTTGCCTTTTGTGATTCCGATTGGGGACGTTGTCCTGATTCCCGTCGTTCCATCAGTGGGTATTTTGTGACCCTTGGGGGTTCTCCTGTTTCTTGGAAATCAAAGAAACAATCTTTAGTATCTCTATCATCGGCGGAGGCAGAGTACCGTTCCATGCGTCGAGTGGTGGCCGAGATCACTTGGCTTGTGCGATTGCTTGAGGATCTCTCAGTCACTCCTTCTCTTCCAATAACTCTTCATTCCGATAGTCAGGCGGCAATACATATTGCGAAAAACCCGGTTTTTCACGAGCGTACCAAACATGTGGACCTTGATTGTCATTTTGTGCGTCAACAATATCTTGCTGGGCTCATATCTCTTCAGTTTGTTCCGTCAATTTCTCAGATTGCTGATGTATTTACAAAGCCCCTTTCCGGTCCTCATCATCGTTCCATCTTGGGCAAGTTGGGGGTCGTTTCTCCACCCTCCAACTTGAGGGGGGGTGTTGGTATTATTAGTTCTTCACTGAAAGAAGAAGCTGCGGATTTGAACGAAGGATTTGAACACCTATACAGTACGAAGGAGAGGCTGGTTCGAAGCAAATAAAGTTTGACAAATCTTCGGACAAAACTAAGTCATAGGACTCAAGATGTCTTGATCAAATCCTAGTCGTTGATAAAGAGAATATGATGAGATTGTCTGATTTAATCCTAGCCATTTGATCACAAGAAGAATTGAGAAGCTTCTAGGACTCCTCCTTACACACGTGGATACAGATAATTCTTTGTACTATATATTTTCTTTTTCTTTATTTTATTCTAGTTGGTTAGTTGGTTATGCAAGAGCCAATTAAATTGCAGCAATTGTACAAATATAATGCTAGGAATATTCTTCTCTTTCATTCTTTGTGTATATAAATATTGTACAGAAACTTTATGAATACGCAAGAAATATACAGAAATTTTCTCTACTGTTTTATTCCTTATTTTTTCTTCATGGTTTCATCCTGATTAATAGAACAATTTCACTATCCAGGTTCATTTCTATCTCTCTTCCTCATTTTGATAATTTATATGAGATTGGGATATAACGGGAGCCATTAAAACTGTTTGAAACTGCTTAAATTTCATGGTTTTAAGGATTATTAATTTAGTTTCACGGTTAAATCTCACGGTTGAATACAACAGAGGTTTAAACTAAATAGGAAAAGTCAATTGCCTATAAAGTTTTTCTTGTAGTATTCAATTAAGGAATTCTTCTTGTCCTTATCCATTTTAAATATCATGACATAATTTCTCATTAAATCTTTCCATGTTTTATTAGTTCATAGTAATGGCAGTGGTTAGTTTGTATCGTACATTTTATGTTTCAAGAATGAAATATTGGTCTTTTTAGTGTTTGTATCCATGATAGTATAATCCAGGGATCAAATTTGTTTGAGTTTGTTTTCCTTAATCTCCAAATTCTTAGAGAGGCTCGTGTAGGTTTCTAACAAAGTCACAATAATCTTATAACTGGTTTTGACACTAAAATCCGTTAAACATCTATTTGTCAAGCGTGCTTGGAATGATTCCCAAAATGGAGGTTTAAATGGCTCTTATTATATCTTGGTTCACTTTTACGTCATATGTCCTACTGTTATATATTATTTAGATGTTATATTTGTCTGGCGTGCTGCGTTTGTCATGGATTTGTTTGAAAGAAGAACACGCGCCGTGGGAGTGGGGAAAGGTTAGCCCATTAGAGATTAACTCACTTACATGCTTTAGTTATCGGACTCGGCCTAATAAAAATAAAAACAAAACATGGGCATAAATTCAAATTCGGGGGTGCATTTTATGTGACCCGATTATAACAACTTCAAATAATAAAACCTTTTTAAAATAAATTGAGGCGTGCCGTGCCGAACAAAAATCACAAATGCATGGCCCTCGTTTCAACTAATTTTATTTTATCCTTAGAAATCGAGGCGTGCCATTTAGCGAATTTTTCATGGCCCTCGCAAAGTTAAAAACGCATAGTTGCTTTAGGCGCGTTATTTTAATAATATTACCTTCCTAAACTCGGGTGTGCATTTCATGTGACCCAAATCCAAATCCTAAAATGTTGAATAAAATGTGTTTCGGATTACGGGTGTATTTCATGTGACGCGATCCAAAGACATATTTTAGACGACGTTCAATCTTCCTTAAAATTAATTAAAAGCGGTAAATAATTTAAAATTGCACTATATGTTTAAACATGTGTTAAAATCAGATAATAGGCCAATTATAATAGTTTAAGCGATCGTGCTAGAACCACGGAATCCGGGGGTGCCTAACACCTTCCCCGGGTTAACAGAATTTCTGGTTCGCAGACTTCACAAGGAAAGTTGAATTTTCCTCGATTTGGGATTCAAAATAAACCAGTGACTTGGGACACCAATTAAATTATCCCAAGTGGCGACTCTAAAATAAATAAATAATCCCATTTCGAATAATGTCACTTTAATTGGAAAAACTCTCTTATACACTATCCTTCGGGGTGGTGTAGTAAAAAGGAGGTGTGACAGCTCTGGCGACTCTGCTGGGGACACAAACCCAGAATTTCGATTCAGGGTTCAAGAATTCGAGCTTAGAATAATTGTTATATTTGGCTTTATCTGATTTTCCTACATGTTCAATGTTATATGTGCTAAATGCTTTACCGCTTTGATATTTGTTGAACTGTATATATAAACTGCTGCGAAACCATTCCTCTCTCTGAGTCTTCTACATCATGGAGAAGGGTGCACTTCGTGTGACTTCTCTTCTGGTTAGAGTCATATCTCATTTAGAACGAGGTTCGGATAAGTTGCTAAGCCGACGGAGCTTCTGTATCCCCGGTACGCTGCCCCCCGGCTCGAGTTGTCCGCTCGAGTAAGTCAGGTCTACAATAATAAACCCAGTTTTTAAACCTTAGTATAATAAAGCCTCATGTCAGATCCCTAGTAGGAACATTTGTTTGCATCATGTGCATTTGACTTAGATGACTCAACACAGGAGTTGGGTCCGTCTAGGACAGGTGACCTGAAATGAAAAGACCATCCTGATGCATCTTACGTGCTACTTGCGTATCTGTCTGTTCAGGATTGCATGTTGGTCGGCTTCTAGAATATGGAAAGAAAATAAAAAAAAAAAGAAAAAAATGAGAGGTAGGTATTTAGAATATTCTGAAACTCTGCCGAAATTCTGAAAAAAATAGTCATTTCAAAATGAGCCAAAATTTTCAAATGCCATGTTTTCCCCTGTTCCGTCAAATCTGATCGAACTACGCAGGTTTGATTCTCACCGGATGTGAGATACGTAGGCAAACCTCATCGGTTCCGACCTCAATTTTTAAAAAATCCAAAAATATTTTCCTTTAGTTCATTCTTTAGAAATCTTTCCTTGGAAAATTCAAAAAAAAAAGTAGTTTTTTAAACTCAAAAATGGTTTCCTTCTTTTTAATACCTTTCATACGGAAAAAAATCAATAAAAATCAAAATCTAAAATTCGGATTTTTTTCATTTTGAGGTATTTTTCCCAAAAATTAAAAAAAAAATAAGAAAAAAAAATCAAAAAAAAATACTCCTTAGATGTTTTTCTTTCATAAATGTCAATAAAGAAAATTTTAAAGTCCAAAAAATATTTTTGCTTTTCTTTAGAAGTACTTTTATAAATAAATAAACTCAGAAATCGAAAACATTTTCTTAAAAGTCTCTCTTTCGAAAATTTCTCTCTTTCGAAAATTAAGTGGCAACATCCAAAATCAAAAACAAAAATTCTTTCTTCCTTAGGAAAAGATAAAACAAATGAAAAATCGAACAATAATATTTTATTTCCCAAAGTTCCAATCAAAAGAAAAGAAATTTTTTAGAAGTTTTTCTTTCAAAATAAAAGAAAAATCAAAATCAGAATTAAAAAAATCAAAAAAAGATATTTTCCTTTCTTCTTTTAAAGCATTCCTTTCAAAAATTCCAAAAAAAAAAAGTTAGCCTATTTGCTTCGACCGTAACCCTAAGAAAAAGAAAATACGAGGGAAGGAAATAAAAGGAAAAACAGAGTGGAAAAGAAACACAAAAAGAGAAAGGCCAGAAAGAAAAGAAAAATGGAGAGGAAAGAAAAATCAAAATGAGAGAAAACCAGAAAGCAAAAGAAAAGCAAAGAAAAAGAAATTAAAAAAAAAGAAACGAGAAGAAAATCCGGGATGTCGCATGCAACCGTGGCAAACATATAGACACTCATTTAACTGTATAGGTGCATCACACCCCAATGTGTGGTTACCTATCTGTTACTTGTCTCAAACTAACCGTGGTTCCTGTCAAATTTCCAGCTTGGGTTTTTAGAAACGGTGGTTGGTTTTTGGTAAACTGGCATCGCATCGATATTTTACCAAATCAAAAAGAAGTACAGAAATGTCGTCTGAAACAACATTGCCACCAGTTCTCATCACCGAAGACAACCCCATCTCAAGGATCTCGGCCTCCGAGTCTGCTACAGCTGAAGAAAATCGGATATTACGTCTCCGAATGATCGAGATGTGGGACGCATGGACTAATGGCAGGGAACCTCCAAGTGCTATCCCTGGCTTTCCTGAATTATTCCCGAGAACCGGGGGTACTTCTAACATCCCCATCAGTCACCCTAATACCCTGTCTGCTCACTTTATAGGAACACCTTCTGAGGTACGCCCCCAGGTGTTCACATCAGGAGCAACTCCTAATATTTTTACTGCTCCGCCGTGCTCCGCCACCACACAATCTTCACTACCTAGGCCCGTTTTTGATCCTTCGGCCTTCACTTTCCAAAATCCCATCTTTCAAGCAGATCCTCCTCAATATCCCACATACACTTACCCTCAGCCACTGCCATTTGAGCTTATACCAGGGCAAGATAAAACTCCCAAAGCTCCTGAACAAGATGAGATGGCGAAAAGAATGAGGAGCCTTGAGCAGAGCTTAAAGAACATGCAAGGTTTAAGCGGGCAGAAAAGTGTTTCTTATACTGATTTGTGCATGTTCCCTCCCGTGCACCTGCCCATGGGATTTAAAACGCCAAAGTTCAAAAAGTATGATGGGCATGGCGATCCCATTGCTCACCTGAAAAAGTATTGTAATCAGTTGCGCGGGGCCGGCGGAAAAGAAGAGTTGTTGATGGCTTACTTAGGAGAAAGCTTAGTAGGCATTGCCTCAGAGTGGTATATGGACCAGGACGTCTCACGATGGCACATTTGGGACGATCTTGCCAGAGATTTGTAAGGCAGTTTCAATACAACATTGACGTCGCGCCAGATAGGAACTCCTTGGCAAATTTGAAGAAGAAGCCTCGGAAAGTTTCAGAGAATATGCTATTAAGTGGCGCGAACAGGCATCAAGGGTGAAAACTCCCATGGATGAAGTAGAAATGGTCACTGTCTTCCTTCATGCCCAGGAAGCAGATTACTTCCAAAACATGTTGTCGGCCATGGGCAAACCTTTTGCAGAGGCGATTTAGATCGGGGAAATGGTAGAAAATGGTCTGAAAACAGGCAGGATTTTGAGTCAGTCGGCCATCAGAGCAACCTCCCAAGCCATCCAAGGCGGGTCTGGAGGAATGGCCAAAGGTAAAAAGAAAGAGGAGACGGTTATGGCAGCATCAGGGGCAAGAAGATACCGGGCTCCTAGACCTGTGTTCTCCGAAAGAACCCCTCAACATTACTACCCTTATCATGATATGGCTTATGCTCCTCCACCTTGTGCGGTCGTGAACGCTCAACCCTTCGGCCGGCCGCAGCCACATGCCAATAGAAATCAACCTCCATTCCCAAGAAATCTGCCTCCCCAGAACCACTATAATCCTCGATCTCTGCAGAATAACTTCCGTCCTCGGGAACCACCCAGGAGACTAAACTTTACACTAATCGGTGAACCCTACTCCAATCTGTTCTCGAAGCTTGTTCAAATGAATTTGCTGCAGCCCATACCTCCAAACAGGCAAAACCCATAATCACCATGATGTGTTTATCACTCAGGAGCTGAGGGGTATGATACAGAAAATTGTTGGACATTGAAAAGAGCCGTGGAAGACTTGATAGAGCAGGGGAAGATAGTGCTGAGGGACGAGGAGGTCCCAAATATGGCCAATAATCCTTTGCCAGCCCACAATAATGGACCTGTTATTGGGATGATTTGTTAGGATAAAGAGTTCGATCCGGCATTAAAGGCCATCATCGCTATTGCTGACGCAGAAAGAAATCCAAAGGTTGCCCCAAAGCAAGATAAAGGGGATAAGAAAAACAAAGCCATCAAGGCGGAGCCAGAAAAGAAAGCTGAAGCCAAAACAGAAGTGATACCTCCCAAGGATGGAATTCTCTATATCCCGCGAGGCCGTCAAGAAAAGAAGCTGATTGTGAACCCTCCAAAGAAATTGGAAGTGAAAAAGGGAACACAAGTGTACGTACCCAAGCAAGCCTATGTGGTGGGGGGACAATCAAACCACCTCGGCTGAGTGAGCCAGTGGTTATTGGACGCGTACCACAGATGTCTGTGACCAACCCTGCTGCAGTGCCATAGAATTACCATCAGACGGTGGTTACGTATAAAGGGAAAGAGATCCTGGGAGGGCTTCCAGAAAATGTTCCCGCCGAAAAGTACTCAAACACAGAAGAGGTAAACAATGCTACTAAAAGGCGTTTCTCGCCTAAGAAACCTGTGAGTGCTGAGGAAGCGGAAGTTTTCTTTCAAAAGATGAAAATGGCTGACTATGAGGTGGTCGATCAGTTGCGAAAATGTCCTAAACAAGTGTCTTTACTGTCGTTACTATTGAAATCCCCTGAGCATCAAAAGGTGTTAATGAAAACTCTGAATGAAGCTTACGTGCCGGCTGAAACTTCGGTAGAACAACTTGAAAGAATGGCGGAAAGATTCTTTGCTATCAATCAAATCTCTTTCAGCAAAAATGACTTGCCTCCAGAGGGAGCTACTCACAACAAGGCTTTGCATTTGACTGTCAAGTGTGAGGGATATTATGTTAAGCGAGGCATGGTAGATAGAGGCTCGGGCGTTGACATTTTCCCACTCTCCACACTTTAGAGAATGGAAATCGGGACTGGAAGGATTCGTCCCAATAATGTCTGTGTGAGAGCCTTTGACGACATCAAAAGAGATACCATTAGGAAAATCCACCTAATCTTGACCATCGGACCGGTAGATTTCGAGGTGACATTCCAAGTGCTGGATATGGATACATCTTATAATTTTCTTTTGGGAAGACCTTGGATCCATGCCACTGGAGTTGTGCCTTCTACCCTCCACCAAATGGTAAAATTCAAATATGAGGATCAGGAAATCGTGGTTCATGGAGAAGATGAACAATCGATCTATCGGGACCCATCTGTCCCATGCTTGGAAGCCAAGGAGGGTAGTGAGCACATAGTCTACCAGGCATTTGAAGTTGTGGTCGCGAACTAGCATGAAGAAGGAAACCCCTGCCCTCAACCTTTCTTGTCCAATGCCTCGATTATGGTGGCAAAGGAGATGATCAGACATGGTTTCAAGCCAGGAAAAGGACTTGGAAAATCTCTGCAAGGCATATCTGAGCTGGTGACTTTGCCTACGACTGAAAAGTTCTTCGGGATAGGTTTCCACCCTACTCCAGATGATGTAAAATAGGCAGATGAGAGAAAGAAGGAAGGATGGGTTTTGCCACAATGCCACATTTGTATGAAACCTTTGTCAAGCCGAAGTACAGTGAAGAGGAAGATGATGAGGTTTTCACGGCTGAAGAAATTGAGGAAATATGTGGGGCAATGAGAAAAGTACTCTACGAAACCCATATGGTTAGAGGGCACTAGCACCGCTGAGGTGTTATACATGGGATCAAACGCCAAGCTTCAAAATTGGAAGGCTACGCCATTTCCAATCAGGCGGGAGTCCCGATAGACCTGTCTTGCTACTTTTTCTGCATCCTGAGTTATTCTAAGGTGTAACTCAGATGTTTCCTTTAGTTTCTTGTCTTTAAATTCCTAAATGTGAACACTGTTATCTTCAAATTCCAAGAAATGAAATCAATATTTCATCGTTCCCTTCATTCTTTCTGATTTTGTTATTTTCCTCTTTTATTTCTTCTTTTCAGTTATAATAATGCGGCTTTAAATAACATGACGTGCTTGTGGACTTCATGCCTAGATCCCAAATCGCTGTCAGACTTCGAATTAATGAATTAGGAGTCGAAATGCAAAGAAGGTAACTTTGAGGGAATAAAACAAATAATTGGAACAATTGAAGGAAAATTGGTTTGTGGGTTGGAAAGGTCCATACATTACAACAAGAGTACTGCTAAAAGAGTGCATTGTACTCGGGGCACATCCGGGCAGTTGTACCAACAAAGAATGGCCCGTGCTTACGAGAAAATGCGGCCCAGGAATTTTGAAATGGGACAGTTTGTGGTAAGACGCATTCTTCCCCATCGTCAGGAAGCAAAAGGAAAATTCGCTCCCAATTGGAAGGATCCATACATCATCCGGAAGATATTGCCAAGAGGAGCGTTGTATCTGGGAGACATCGAAGGAAATGATCCCGAAGCAGCTGTCAATACGGATGCCGTAAAAGGTACTACGTTTAGGCCCTCTGCGGTAATGGTTTTTGTGCAATTGAGATGACGAAGTCTTTCATTCTCGCTACCCAAACACTATTAATCCTTCGCCAACCCTTTGAGCCGGTTACTCTTCTTTGACTACCCTCTTTGGAACCCGGAAGTACCATCGAAAAGAAAAGAAAAAAAATATAATGATGAAAAGAAAAAGAAGAAGAAAAAAAAAAAAAAAAAACNTCTCTCTGGGGTTCAGTCACACCAAAACAAAAATCCAGTTTCCCCCAAAAGTTGAAACTGGGGCAGATGATATAATGGTTCGGCCATGAGCCCACCAAAATGGTTCCAAGTTGTACTTCCGTCCAAAATTCTTTTTACCCAAAACCTTGTCCAAGTCCTTCTGATCAATTGGCAAAGGCGTGGAAATTGAACAGCAACATTGTTTGAATCTGATATAGTCCAAATTGAGAGAAATAAAATGAAAGAGTCTTATCGGTGAAAACCTTCGGGCACCATAAGGCAACGGTGAGTAGAGAATTTGAAAATGAGAGAGTCCGTTTGGTGAAAACTCGTAAAGAGCACTATTGGGCGACAGTGAGGAGAAATGAGAGAGGTCGATTAGCGAAAACCCGCGAAGGGCGCTGTCGGCCGAAAAGAAGACATCTCACCACTAAAAGAGTCCTGGCAAGGTTCCCTGGTTTTGAAATACGGATCAATGGGTTCACGATGAGCTGGAAAGTTGTGTGGGTCGGGCATCCAGTCCAAGAAGCATGTCATGTCCATTTGGAGTCAGCATGCACCCCCAGATAAGTCCTTTTCCCCCCGAAAGGGACGCTTCTCTTTAAACTCATATGCTTGCCTTTTGTATACTTCTTCTTTGAATCCCTTTCGGTTTAACTCTAATTCCAAGACTATTACAAAGAAAAGGTGGCAAGACTAGTTTTATAGGGCTTCGCCTGGCAAAAGCCAAAGAAAATACCCAGCCTCAGCGGGTGCGTCAGGCCAATCCCGAACAACCATGAATATGGATGTTTTAAAGCAAAAGATATTGATGAAGAAATAAGATCAGGACAAAGGTTCTAAAAGCAGAATAAAGTGAAAGGTTAGAGCCCACACGGGCGAGTCATCATGAAATCCTAAAAGTTGAGTCCTTTCGGTTTGAAAAGAGATTCACCCTCAAAATCAGCAAGCAGCAAAGTTCTCAACGGAAACTGGGTCGGGATCAAGCAATTGAGATAATCAAGACCACAAAACCAACCACCGTGTCAAACTAACAAATTGTTCCTTGTTTGAAAGTTAAAACAGGTGTAGTTCAAAGCAACCACGCAAGAAGCAGGTGCAACCCAAAGAGAAAAGAAATGCGCAAGCGCTGAAACAGCTTTGCAGCAGGGAACCGACCAAAAAGGGAAGTTTTCCCCAAATTCTTTCATACGTTTTACTAAATAATATATATAAAAAAAAGTGAAAATGAAAAATCCCAAAAAAAAAATCATCATGGTAACATAGGGCCCCATTCCCTAGATATCCCGGCATAATCCGTGGACCTCCTTGGCATAACCCAAGGACTTTTTTTCTTTTATTCCGGCATAATCCGTGGACCTCCCCGGCATAACCCGAGGACCTTTTCCTTGCGCTCCCTGGCATAACCCAAGGGCTTTTTTCTTTTATCCTGGCATAACCCATAGACCTCCCTGGCATAACCCAGAAGCTTTTTTCTTTTAATCCCGGCATAACCCATGGACTTCCTGGCATAACGCAAGGACCTTTTTCTTTTATCCCAGCATAACTCGTGGACCTCCCTGGCATAACCCAAGGAGCTTTTTTCTTTTAATCCCGGCATAACCCGTGGACCTCCCTGGCATAACCCAATGACCTTTTTCTTTTATCCCGGCATAACCCGTGGACCTCCCTGGCATAACCCAAGGAGCTTTTTTCTTTTATCCCGGCATAACCCGTGGACCTTCCCCGGCATAACCCGTGGACCTCCCTGGCATAACCCAAGGAGCTTTTTTCTTTTAATCCCGGCATAACCCGTGGACCTCCCTGGCATAACCCAAGGAGCTTTTTTCTTTTAATCCCGGCATAACCCGTGGACCTCCCTGGCATAACCCAAGGAGTTTTTTTCTTTTAATCCCGTCATAACCCGTGGACTTCCCTGGCATAACCCAAGGACCTTTTTCTTTTATCTCGGCATCACCCGTGGACCTCCCTGGCATTACACAAGGAGCCTTTTTTCTTCCAATGCCGGTATAACCCGCGGACCTCCCTGGCATAACCCAAGGAATCTTTCTCTTTCAATCCCGGCATAACCCGTGGACCTCTCTAGAATAACCCAAGGAGCCTTTTTTCTTTCAATCCCGGCGTAACCCGTGGACTTCCCTTGGCATAACCCAAGGAGCCTGTTTCTTTCAATCCCGGGATAACCTGTGGAATTCCCTGGCATAACCCAAGGAGCCTTTTTTCTTTCAATCCCGGCATAACCCAAGGAGCCATTTTCTTTCAATCCCGCCATAATCCGAGGACCTGTTTCTTTTCCGGCATAACCCGGTCATTTTCCAGCATAACCTGGTAATCCTACCAATTTAAGGCTTCATTCCCAAGGATACACAATCCTGATTTTATCGTTTAGACATGTGTCACAACTAACTCACGAAATTTTCCAAGTGAAAATTGGGGCAGAAAAATTTCGTTCGTTTGTTTGTTTTGATGTCTTAAGCAGGTCTGAATTCGAGGCACAGGGTTCGAGACGACAAAAAGAATGAGTCTCAATCCAGAATAAAGAAAAAAGAACAAAAAATGAATTCAAAATTTTGAAGCAAACAAAGGTGCGGATTGCTCAGAACGTGATTGAAGTCACAAGCTCCGCCTGTTCCGCTTTGACTCAGTGCTGCAAAGAGCAAAATCACGTACAACTTGCGAGCATCAAGATTTAGATCGGAGTCCACAGCAAAATCAGCTAAGACTCAAGATCAAGTTTCAAGAGATTTATAGATAGGAATCTTGTAACTCATAGTTGATAGGCATAGCTAGCTTAGCTTTGATTTTCCTTTTGGTGTAATAAGGAGGTCAGCAAGCAATAGCAGCAGCAACAGCAGTGAAATCACAGCTCCCGGCAGTCTCAGCTACCAAACCTTCCAGAACTACACTGACTTGATTCCTTTACACCTAAGGATATGTAGGCAACCTTTAAAGCAGGGTTCGGTCAGACAGTTTTCAAAAATGCTTCTCATGGAATGCCAATCATGCAAAAATCTCTCATAATTGCTCATTTATCTTTGCCTGAAAACCCTTCGTGTCTCCGAGCAAAGAGGGGCAGCTGTGAGCACATGATTTTTGCCTCGCTTGAATTATTCCTATAAGATTCTTAGAATTAGAATTTTTCTTTTTATTATTTGAATTTTATGGAATTAATTGCATGATTTCTTGTTTGTTTGCATTTTTGTGTGTATTTTTAGTTGGCATAATTCATAAAAATACAAAAATAGAACATTTGCATTTAGAACCCAATTTTATATTTTTAGGTTTATTAGTTAATTAATATTACAAAGATAGAAGAAAATAACAAAAAAAATAGTTCTTTTGCCTTTCATTGTTAATAGTCTCCTTTTTAAATTAGGATTTAGTTTGTTTTAGAAAAATTAAGTAGCCTAATTTTAGAGTTAAAGTAGGTTTTTGTTAGTTTAAATCTTGCAAAGAAGAAAAATAAATAAAAACAAAAGAAGAAAAGAAAACCAACAAAAGAAAATTAGTAATTGAAATGAAGTGATAAAAAGAATTAGGCCAGCCAAGCTTTGGGCAAGTATTTAAATCACCTGGCTAGCCCAAGTGTTACCCAAATCCGCCCCAAAATCGAGCCCAAATACCCCCAGACCCGGTCCAGCCCCCACCTCTTCAAAACGGCGTCGTTTCTCCTAGAATAGATCCCAGCCGTCGAGGTTCTTTGATCTAACGGCTGGGAAGCATGGGTCCAATAAATATATAAGTGTCCAAACGCCCCCTACCCCCCC
>MU745851.1:10145-33999 GCA_026770625.1 Nicotiana glauca
TGTAGGTCGTGGTTTTTTGATCCCCTTGTGTGGGATTTTTCCACGTAGAAAATCTCTGGCCTTCTTTACATTTAGTCATTACTGCATTCTACGTATCAGTCTCATAAAGGACCAGGTACTCTATACTTTGGTGGACTCACATAAGCCAACACTTGGACAACTGCATTCCACAACCAGTCTTCTTTGTGGCCATTATTGTGGCCCAAAGATATCACTAAGACCTCTCTCGCCGCCTTCCTTATACAGTCCGCCATTGTCGACCACATAGTGTTTGCGTCCTCACTACTTCTCCAAGCTTCCAATGCCGATAATCTTCCTTCCAACTCCTGAGCTTTATCCTTAGTTAAGGCGCCCTACCCAATCCTCGGGCGGCCTCATACTGACCTCTTCTTCCTCCTTATGATAATATCAATTTCCATTACCAAAAGCCTATGCTGCATTGCGAGGGTCTCGCATGGGATAACCTTGCAATCCTCGCACAACCTTCTGTCGCATCTCCTGAGGAGGAGATAGTCAATTTGAGTCTTCGCCATCAAAATTTGGTAAGTAACCAAATTCTCCTCTCGCTTCGGAAAACTTGAGTTCGCAATCACTAGATCAAATGCCTTGGCAAAGTCCAACAGCAAAATGCTGCCTCCGTTCCGCTCCCCGAACCCAAAGCCACCATGCACCTCAGTGTAACCACCTGCAGATGACCCAACATGACCATTGAAATCTCCTCCTATGAATAACTCTCGAAAGGGGGAATACTACGAACGATCTCATCTAACCCCTCCCAAAAGCGCCTTTTATTCTCCTCATCCAAGCCTGCTTGCGGCGCGTACGCATTAACTACATTTAAAGTACACCCACCCACCACCAACGTAATAGTCATTAGTTTATCATTCACCTTCCTAACCTCTACCACTGACTTTCTAATAAGGCTATCTACCAGGATACACACTCCATTCTTACCCTCAGGACTCCAGAGTACCAAAACTTATACCCATCCGCATTTTTCGCCCTCGATCCAACCCACCTAGTCTCCTGGACACACGCTATATTAATCTTCCTCTTTTGAAGGATCTTCGCTAGCTTTATATACTTACTCGTTAGTGGACTCTCTAGTGCACAACGAACAACGAATCAAATTAGAAGGAAACAAGTGACTACTAGTATACTAGTTGAATGATTAAACTATTGCAAACTAAAGTAACATCAATTTTGCTAACACCAAAAGAGAAACAGTAAAACGGGAGGTACCAACTCCCGAGACAAAACATGTGGTTGATTTACTGTACTCGATGTAGTTGTACGCTCACGCACCACTTTTGTCACGACCCGAATTTCCCTCCCTTGGAGTCGTGATGGCGCCTACTAATGAGAGCTAGGCAAGCCAATCCTCAACTATTTATTTCATTATCCAATTACATATATTTAACAATTATAAAGTAAAAATCATGATAACAACGAAAATTTAATAATTAAGCGGAAGATTATAATAAAATAACTGAAATCTATGTCTATTACATTAACTAAAGCCTTAATCTCCCAAAACCTGGTGTCACAGTGTCATAAACAATCTAAGAATGCTAAATAAAAAGTCTAAAAGTAAAGACTCACTATCTCAAAAACAAAGAGACGAAACAGAAATACAAAGGATAGAGGAGACACCGGTCCTGCGGACGCCAGCAGGGCTACCTCAGAGTCTTGGTGGACTGAAGGATAACTCCCGATCTACTGCTGATGATCAAAAGCTGCTTCTGGATCTGCACACATTGCAGAATGTAGTATCAGCACAATCGACCCCATGTGCTGGTAAGTGTCTGGCCTACCCTGGCGAGGTAGTGATGAGGCTAGGACCAGACTCCAGATAAACTTGTGCAGTTATATTCAAATACAACGGATAATAAACAAGAATAAACATTTTAAATGGGAGGGGAACATGCTTCAAGGATAGCAGATAATACAAAATTTCAAGAGAATAATAAGGAAAATAATTAATTTAACTCTAACACGGATAAGGGAAATAAAAGCAGATTTCACTGTCAGTACATATCTCGTTGTAGACGTGCAACCTGATCCCTTTTCTCATATTTCCGTGGTAGGCGTACCACCCGTTCCCATTTCATCAAATCTCATGGTAGGCATACCACCCGCTCCCATGGCATCAATAACTTGTGGTAGGCATACCACTCGCTCCCATTTCAATCAATAACTTGTGGCAGGCATACCACCTGCTCCCATTTCAATCAACAACTTGTGGTAGGCATACCACCCGCACCCATTTCAATCAATACTTGTGGTAGGCGTACCACTTGCTCCCATTTCGATCCAACACAATATCACAATAATATCCCGGCAAGGGAACAAAAGCAACATAGAAATTACCTGGCAAGGGAACAACAATATCAAATCGACCATCCCGGTAAGGGAGAACCAACTATAACCAATCCTAGCTCAACTACTACTCAGTCCAATTAATATCGATACTCAAGCATAAATAAAGTCCATGATAAACTAAATCATTACTCAATATGAAGAATCATCAATTAGAACATCCGAGGTGTCACTTAAGAACACAACAACCATCAACTTAAGACTCATGGTCATACTCTACACCAACGTATAGATACTCGTCACCATGCCTATACGTCGTACTCAATAAGAAGAAAATAGAAAATATGACTTAACTCCTAATCCCTCAAGATAGGGTAGACCGGACACTTACCTCAAACTTCCACGGCCAACTCAATCCTCAATTACCGCCTTTCCTCTCGAATTAGGCTCCAAATCAATTGTATCTATACATAAATGACGTCATAACATCAACAAATGCTAAACAGTTTGAATCCAATGCCTAATTATATCTTTCCAATCATTCTTTGCAAAAACCCAAAAATCGATCCCGGGCCCGCTTGATCAAAACACGAGGTTCGGACCAAAATCAAATCCCCCATTCACCCATGAGCCCGAATATATAATTATTTTCAAAATTCGACCCGAAAACGAGGTCTAAATCACAATTAATTAAAAAGCCCTAACTCTACCCAGATCCCTAATTTTCTACCCTTAATCACATGTTTTTAGCCTAGAAATCTAATGGGTGTTAATGAAAATTGAAGAAAATGAGTCTAAGATTACATACCTATGAGTTTGTGGTGAAATCCTCTTTCAAAAATCGCCTTTGGAGTTAAGATGAAGAAGTTATGAAAATTTGATAAATTCTCGGTTAGCTACTGTTTTAAAATCGCTGGGAACACCTCCATCCCATTCGCGATGGGTCTCTAGCATTCGCGAAGAATAGCCTTACACAGACTTATGCGATCACGATCCCTCTTATGCATTCGCGAAGGGTTGGCCCCCCTGACTTTCGAGTTTGCGAGCCTATGAACGCGTTCGCGTAGAGGGAAATGCTAAATTCCTTACCAGCCCCCATTAACTCTATGCGTTCGTGGGATATGGGTCGCGTTCGCGTAGAGTAATCTCTCCAGTGCTCCGCGTTCGCGGTCCTTCTCTCGTGTTCGCATTGAACAAAAATAACCCTATCCCCATTTACCTTACGCGATCACGAGAATTACTACGCGATCGCGATGCACGGTAGATCTGTGCACTAGTAGTAGAATTCCTGCAACTTTTCACAAGTTTAAACCTTCCCGAATCACATCTGAAACACACCCGAGCCCTCAGGGATCCTAACCAAATACACGTACTAACTCAACAACATCATACAAACTTATCCGTGCGAACAAATCGCCTAAATAACCTAAAAAACAATAAATCAAACCTCAAAATCAAGAGCTTTTTCTCAAACTTCATCAAGTTCCAAATTTAGGATTTCAAGTCTGAATCACGTCAAACGACGTCCGTTTTTAACCAAATTTTACAAGAAGGACTTAAAACATTTATATACCGCGCCCGAAACCAAAATGCGGGACCGATACCATCGCTTTTTAATAAGATTTCATTTCAAATTTCCTTAAACATTTTTAGAAAACAATTTCACTTAAAAATTCATTTCTCAGGCTCGGGACCTCGGAATTCGATTTCGGGCATATGCCTGAGTCCTATATTTTCCTACGAACCCTCCGGGACTGTCAAATCATGGATCTGGGTCTGTTTACTCAAAATGTTAACTAAAGTCAAATTTATTCATTTTAACATCAAAACTTAGCATTTTTCACAGAAATTTCATATTTAAGCTTTTTATCTACATGTTCAGACCGTGCACGCAAATCAAGGCAACTCTAAATAATGTTTTCAAGGCCTCGGATACACAAAATTCAATTAAAACAGGTGATGACCCTTTGGGTCATCACATTATCCACCTCTAAAATAACCGTTCGTCCTCGAACGGATAGAAGAAAGAAGTACCTGAGTCGGGGAAAAGATGATGACAGTGGCTCCGCATATCAGACTCGGACTCCCAGGTCGATGCCTATGGAGGCTGACCTCTCCACTGAACACGAACAGAAGAGAAACTCCTCAACCTCAACTGACGAACCTACCCGTCTAGAATAGCCACCGGATCCTCCTCATAAGACAAGTCCTTGTCCAACTGGACAGTGCTGAAATCTAATACCTGGGCTGGATTGCCGTGATACCTCCAAAGCATGGACACTTGAAACATCGGATGCACAGCTGATAAGCTCGGTGGCAGTGCAAGTCTATAAGCCACCTCTCCCACACGATCAAGAATGTCAAACGGGCCAATGAACCTAGGGCTAAGTTTTCCCTTCTTCCCAAATCTCACTACGCACTTCATAGGCGACACTCGGAGCAATACCCGTTCACCAACCATAAAAGCCACATCTTGAACCTTGCGGTCTGCGTAACTCTTTTGCTTGGACTCAGCTGTACGAAGCCTATCCTGAATGATCCTAACCTTGTCCAAGGCCTCTTGAACTAGATCCATACCCAACAACCGATCCTCTCCCGGCTCATACCATCTAGCCGTAGATTGACACCGCCTACCATATAAAGCCTCATAAGGAGCCATCTGAATACTCGACTAGTTGTTGTTGTTGTAGGAAAACTCTGCTAAGGGCAAAAAAAACTGATCCCACGAACCTCCAAAGTCAATAACACAAGCTCGGAGCATATACTCCAAAATCTGAATAGTTCGCTCGAACTGCCCGTCCATCTGGGGTTGAAATAATGAGCTCAAATCAACACTTGTGCCAAACTCTCGCTGAACTACTCTCCAAAAGCGTGAGGTAAACTGCGTACCCCAGCCCGAAATGATAGATACGGGCACACCATGAAGGCGAACAATCTCCCGAATATAGATATTAGCCAACCTTTCAGAAGAATAGGAGACTGCCACATGAATGAAATGTGCTGACTTGGTCAGCCTATCAACAATGACCCACATTGCGTCGAACTTCTTCCGAGTTTGTGGAAGCCCAGTAACAAAGTCCATAGTGATTCGCTCCCACTTCCACTCGGGAAGCTCAATCCTCTAAAATAAACCAACAGGCCTGTGATGCTCATACTTAACCTGCTGACAATTCAAACACCGAGCCACATATGCAACGATATCCTTCTTCATTCTACGCCATCAGTAATGTTGCCACAAATCTTGATACATCTTTGAGGCGCCCGGGTGAATAGAATACCGGGAGCTAGGGGCCTCCTCTAAAATAAACTCTCGAAGCCCATCCATGCTAGGCACGCAAAATCGACCCTGCAATCTCAAAACTCCAACATTATCTAAGGTAACCTTCCTGGCACCTCCACGCTGCACTGTGTCTCTAAGGACACATAAATAGGAATCATCATATTGTCGATCACGGATACGCTCTAATAATGAAGAACAAGCGACCATGTAATCTAACACCCGACTGGGCTCAGAAACATCCAATCTCACGAACTGATTGGCTAAAGCCCAAACATCCAAAGCAAGCGACCTCTCACCGATCGAAATGTAAGCAAGACTGCCCATACTAGCTGACTTCCTACTCAAATCAGCGGCCACCACATCATAATCTTTCAACAACTCCAACCACCGTATTTGCCTCAAATTCAACTCCTTTTGTTTGAACAAATACTGAAGACTCTAGTGATCCATGGACACCTCACATGCCATGCCATACAGATAATGCCTCAAAATGTTCAATGTGAGAACTATGGCTGCCAACTCCAAATCATGAACTAGATAGTTCTTCTCATAAATCTTCAACTACCTCGAAGCATAGGCAATGACTTTGCCATACTGCATCAACGCTACTCCAAGCCCAATACGGGAAGCATCACAATAAACTGTATAAGGTCCTAAACCTGTGGGCAAAACCAACACCAGTGCAGTAGTCAGAGTTGTCTTGAGCTTCTGAAAGCTCACCTCGCACTCATCCGACCACCTGAACTGGACACCCTTCTGGGTCAATCTAGTCATTAGTGTTGCAACAGATGAAAACCCCTCCACGAACCGACAATAGTAGCCTGCCATTCCCAAGAAACTTCAAATATATGTAGCTAATGCTGGTCTAGGCTAGCTCTTGACTGCCTCAATCTTCTTCGGATCAACCTGAATACCCTCTGCTAATACAACATGACCCAAGAATGCAACTAAACTCAAGCAGAACTCACACTTGGAGAACTTTGCATATAACTGACTATCCCTTAAAGTCTGAAGAACCACTCTAAGGTGCTGCTCGTGCTCCTCCTGGCTACGGGAATATATCAATATATCATCAATGAAGACTATCACGAACGATTCCAAATAAGGCATGAACACTCGGTTCATCAAATACATAAAAGTTGCTGGGGCATTTGTCAACTCGAATGACATAACCAAAAACTCATAATGCCCGTACTGAGTGCGGAAATCTGTCTTAGGGACATCGGATGCCCTAATCCTCAACTTATGGTAGCCAAATCTCAAGTCAACCTTGAAAAATACCTTGTCACCCTGAAGCTGATCGAATTAATCATCAATCCTCGGCAGTGGATACTTATTCTTGATTGTTACCTTGTTCAATTACCAGTAATCAACACACATTATCATTGACCTATCCTTCTTCTTGATAAATAACACCGGCTCACCCTAAGGTGAAACACTAGGTCTAATGAAACCCTTTTCAAGCAAATCATGCAACTATTCCTTTAACTCTTTCAACTTTAACGGGGCCATAGGATATGGCAGGATAGAAATAGGCTGAGTGCCCGGAGCCAAATCAATGAAAAAGTCAATATCCCTATCGGGTGGCATACCCGACAGATCTGAAGGAAATACCTCAGGAAACTCCCGAACAACGGGCACAAAATCAATAAAAGGGACCTCAGCACTAGAATTACAAACATAAGCCAAACAGGCCAAACACCCCTTCTCGACCATTCATTGAGCCTTCATATACGAGATAACACTGCGGGTAGAATGACCTAGAGTACCTCTCCACTTTAAACGAGGCATACCCGGTAAAGCTAAGGTCACAGTCTTAGCATGACAGTCCAAAATAGCGTGGTAAGGTGATAACCAGTCCATCCCCAATATAATATCGAAGTCAACCATGTCCAAAAGCAACAAGTATACACAAGTCTCAAGACCCCCAATCGCTACAATACAAGAACAATGTGCTCGATCGACCACAATAGAGTCACCCACTGGTGTAGACACATAGACAGTAACACTCAATGAATCTCTAGGCATGACCAGGCACGGTACAAAATAAGATGACACATATGAATACGTAGACCCTGGATCAAATAACACTGAAGCATCTCTATCACAAAGTAGAAATGTACCTGTAATAACTGCATCTGAAGCCTCAACCTCGGGCCTGGCCTGAAAAGCATAACAGCGGGGCTGCGCCCCACCACCCTGAATCACATCTCTAGATTGGTCTGCTACCAGCTGGCCTCCACCTCTAGCGGTCTTAGCTCCACCTCTAGGACCTCTACCTCTACCTCTAGCACCTCTACCCCCACCTCTAGCTGGCTGGGCGGGCTGTAGAATACCTGGTTCTTGCACCATGGCACAAGAACTCTGATGTTAAGGGCCACCTGGTGCACGAGGGCAATACCGAGCAATATGCCTCATGTCGCCATAAGTAAAAAAAGCTCTCGGCCACTGGGACTGGCGACCCTGGAAACTTTGAAGCGGTGGTGCATTGATAGGAGCAGGTGGTGCACTGTAGGGTTGCTGATCAAAGTACTGCATCTGGGGACCACGGCTACCTAAAGCACCGTAAGAAACCTAAAGAGCTGACTCGAAGGGCCTAGGAGGATGGCCTATAACATATGAATCTCTACCTCCAAACGAGGTACCACTGAATCTACTTGAATGAAGGGGCCTCTTGTTTGCCCCATGACCACCTCCCTGTGATAATACCATCTCAATCCTCCGGGACACATTGGCCGTCTCCTGGAAGGATATCTTGCTCCCAGTCTCTCTAGCTATCTGGAGATGAATCGGCTGAATGAATCCATCAATAAACCGTCTCACTTTGTCCCTCTTAGTGGGGAGTATAACAAGGGCTTGGCGAGCCAAATCTATGAATTTGGTCTCATACTGGGTGACAGTCATAGATCCCTGATGAAGACGCTCGAACTACCTCCGATAGGCCTCTCACTGGGTAACGGGGAGAAACCTCTCAAGAAATAACACTAAAAACTGCTCCCAAGTCAAGGCTGGCAACCCGGCTGGTCTAGCTAAGCAATAATCTCTCCACCAAGTATTGGCGGATCCAGACAAGCAAAATGTAGCAAAGTCGACCCCATTGGTCTCAACAATCTCCATGTTTTGAGGAACCTCGTGGCCGCTGTAAAGATAGTCTTGGGGATCCTCGGTAGATGCACCGCTGAAGGTAGTAGTGAAGAGCTTGGTGAACCTGTCCAGTCTCCACAAAGCATCAGTAGACATGGCTGCGCCATCGCCGGTTTGGGCTACCACACCCGGCTGTACTGCTCTAACTGGCTGAGCCGCTGGAGTCTGAATCTGAGGAGCTACCTGCTCCAGAGTGCGAGTAGCAGGAGTCTGGGCTCCTCCTCCAGCCTGAGACGCGGCTGGTGCCACAGGAAATAAACCTGCTTTGGTGACACTCTCCATAAGGTCTACTAGACGGACCAGAGCATCCTGAAGAACTGGGGTGGCAATAAACCCCTCTGGGACCTGAGCTGGGCCCACCGCAATTTCTGGGGCTGGAACCTCATCATCAAAATCAACCCGAGGCTCTGCTAAAGGTGCTGCTGCCCTGGGTTGAGCTCTGCCCCTGCCTCAGCCTCTAGCAAGGCCTCGACCTTGTCCTCTTCCCCTCATGGGAACTGCTGGGGGCTCGGACTGCTAATTGGTGGATGAGAAAGCGCTTGTTCTCGCCATCTGCGAAAGAACATAGTAGAATTTCAATTAGCACTGGGAAACCAAGCCGTACGATAAAAAAGAACAATTGTGAAACTTTTCCTAACTCTATAGCCTTTGGGGGATAAATACAAACGTCTCTGTACCGATCCCCCAGACTCTACTAAGCTTGTTTGTGAACTGTGAGACCCATGTAATCTAGAGCTCTGATACAAACTTATCACGGCCCGGATTTCCCTCCCCCGAATTTGAGATGGCGCCTACTAATGAGAGCTAGGCAAGCCAATCCTCAACTATTTATTTCATTATCCAATTGCTTCTTTTTAACAATTATAAAGCAAAAATCATGATATTAGCGGAAATTTAATAATTAAGCGGAAGACAACGATAAAATAACTGAAATCTATGTCTATTCCATCAACTAAAGCCTTAATCTCCCAAAACATGGTGTCTCAGTGTCATGGACGATCTAAGAATGCTAAATACAAAGTCTAAAAGTAAAGACACACTGTCTCAGAAACGAAGAGATAAAACAGAAATACAAAGGGTAGAGGAGACGCTGGGACTGCGGATGCCAGCATGGCTACCTCAGAGTCTCGGTGGACTGAAGGATAACTCCCGATCTACTGCTAATTATCAAAAGCTGCTCGGGGATCTGCACACAGTGCAGAGAGTAGTATCAGCACAACCGACCAAATGTGCTGGTAAGTGTCTGGCCTACCCCGACGAGGTAGTGACGAGGCTAGGACTAGACTTCAGATAAACTTGTACAGTTATATTCATATGTAGTGGATAATAAACAAGAATAAAAAATTTAAATGGGAGGGGAACATGCTTCGAGGGTAGCAGATAACAAAGAATTTCAAGAGAATAATAAGGAAAATAAATAATTTAACTCTAACACGGATAAGGAAAATAAAAGCAGATTTCACTGTCAGTACATATCTCATTGCAGGCGTGCAACTCGATCCCATTTCTCATATTTCTGTGGTAGGCGTATCACCCGCTCCCATTCCATCAAATCTCGTGGTAGGTGTACCACCCGCTCCCATTTCCTCAAGGCGTACCACCCGCTCTCATTTCAATAAATAACTTGTGGTAGGGGTACCACGCGCTCCCATTTCAATCAATAACTTGTGGTAGGCGTACCACCCTCTCCCATTTCAATCAATAACTTGTGGTAGGCGTACCACCCGCTCCCATTTCAATCAATACTTGTGGTAGGCGTACCACTATCTCCCATTTCGATCCAACACAATAGCACAATAATATCCCGGTAAGGGAACAAATGCAACATAGAAATTTCCCGGCAAGGGAACAACAATATCAAATCGACCATCCCGGCAAGGAAGAACCAGCTATAACCAATCCTAGCTCAACTACTACTTAGTCCAATTAATATCGATACTCAAGCATAAATAAAGTCCATGAGAATAAACTAAATCATTACTCAATATCAACAATCATCAATTAGAACATCCGAGGTGTCACTTAAGAACACAACAACCATCAACTTAAGACTCACGGTCATGCTAGACACCAACGTATAGATACTCGTCACCATGACTATACATCGTACTCAACAAGAAGCAAATAGAAAATATGACTCAACTCCTAATCCTTCAAGCTAGGGTAAACCAGACACTTACCTCAAACTTCCACGGCCAACTAAATCCTCAATTACCGTCTTTTCTCTCGAATTCGGCTCCAAATCAATTGTATCTATACATAAATGACTTCATAACATCAATAAATGCTAAACTATTTGAATCCAAGTCCTAATTATAGCTTTCCAATCATTCTTTGCAAAAATCCAAAAATTGACCCCGGGCCCGCTTGGTCAAAATACGAGGTTCGGATCAAAATCAAATCTTCCATTCACCCATGAGCCCGAATATATAATTATTTTCATAATTCGACCCCAAAATGAGGTCTAAATCACAATTAATTAAAAAGCCCTAACTCTATCCAAATCCCTAATTTTCTACCTTTAATCATATATTTTTAGCCTAGAAATCTAATGGGTGTTAATGTAAATTGAAGAAAACGAGTCTAAGATTACATACCTATGAGTTTGTGGTGAAATCCTCTTTAAAAAATCGCCCAATTTGGAGTTAAGATGAAGAAGTTATGAAAATTTGATAAATTCTCGGTTGGCTACTGTTTTAAAATCTCTGGGCAGACCTTCATCGCGTTCGCGATGGGTCTCCCGTGTTCGCGAAGAACAGCCTTACACAAAATTATGCGATCGCGATTCCTCTTACGCGTTCGCAAAGGGTTGGCCCCCCTGATCTTCGCGTTTGCGAGCCTGTGAACGCGTTCGCGTATAGGGAAATGCTAAATTCCATTCCAGCCCCCATTAACTCTATGCGTTCACGGGACGTGGGTCGCGTTGATGTAGAGCAATCCCCCCAGTGCTCCGCGTTCGCGATCCTTCCCTCGCGTTCGCATTGAACAAAAATATCCCTATCCCCATTTACCTTACGCGATCGCGATGCACAGTAGATCTGTGCACTAATAGCAGAATTCCTGCAACTTTTCACAAGTTTAAACCTTCCTGAATCACATCCGAAACACACCTGAGCCCTTAGGGCTCCTAACCAAACATAAATACTAACTCAACAACATCATATGAACTTATCCATGCGATCAAATCGCCTAAATAACCTCAAAAATAATGAATCAAACCTCAAAATCAAGAACTTTTTCTCAAACTTTATCAAGTTTCAAATTTATGATTTCAAGTCCGAATCACGTCAAACGACGTCTATTTTTAATCAAATTTTACAGGAAGGACTTAAAACATATGTAAGAGCTGTACCGCACACCGAAACCAAAATATGGGCCCGATACCGTCACTTTCTAATCAGATTTCATTTCATATTTCCTTAAAATATTTTCAGAAAATAATTTTACTTAAAAATTCATTTCTCGGGCTCAGGACCTCAGAATTTAATTCCGGGCATACGCCCGAGTCTCATATTTTTCTACGGACCCTCCGGAAATGTTAAATTATGAGTCCGAGTTTGCTTACCCAAAATATTTACCAAAGTTAAATTTATTTATTTTAACATCAAAACTTAGTATTTTTTATAGAAATTTCATATTTAAGCTTTCCGGCTACGCGCCCAGACTGAGCATGCAAATCGAACGATTGTAAATGAGGTTTTCAAGGCCTCAAAGATACAGAATTCAATTAAAACAGGTGATGACCCTTTGGGTTGTCGCAACTTTCCACCGCACTTTGCTGACATTCGCCCAGGTTTCTCTCCTTTGCTAGTACTCGTGCGCCCAACTTGTCTCCAATAACTTCGAGAATTTTCCTAAAAACACAAAAAATACCACGACCCAAAAACCAAAAAGGAGATGTCATCGCTACCACTGGTGTAGCCCCCACAGTAGCAGGGGAAATGTAGGAAGAAAGTACAGAACTACACAAAAATCACCAAGTTCTACTGTGGCACAACAAAATGAATAGAATAAAACTATAAATCGTTGACTAGATCTGCATTCGAAATACACAGATTTTCCAAGTTACATATTTGCGTTCGAAATACAAATTCACCAAGTTACGGTAATCAGCATGATCTCAAACTTGAAATACACAGATTTTCCAGGCAAATCTAAAACACTAACAATACACTTAAACTAGTAAAAATGTACAGATGTTAACAAGTTTAATAGTCAGAAATTTGTTCTTAAAACTGAAAACAAAGATCACGAAAATATCACCTGTAAAACTGTACTTTCTTATAGAAAATATCACGAAAAATACAAGCTTTATAAAAATTAAAAAGATATCAAAATATATGGGCATTAGAAAATTTAAGTGACAAAATAGAGAATAATAAAATATACAAAGAGTGACTGGAAGAAACAATTGAATGAAGGGACCATTTTCAAAGGCCTAGAGCGCAATATAAAATGTACAAAGAAAGGAGAAGACGAAAAGGGAAACATAAGGGGGGTGGGGGCAGATTTGGAAAGCAGTGGGGGTAAGAAGACAAGAAGAACAAGAAAGAAAGGGGAAGTAACGGGGAAGAAGAAGAAAGCAGGAAAGAGAAAGAGAGGAAAGGAAGAGAGGGATGGGGTGGAGTGGGGGTCTTACCTGATCCGGTGGTCGCTGGAGGTCCGGTGATAGGGACGTTAGAGAGAGGAGAGAGAGACGTTAGAGAGAGAGAGTAGAGAGACGTTATGTAGTTCATTATATAAATGATAATTATGTGCCAAGCATATCTATGTGCAGGACTATGGTTTATGATAATGATAATCAATGGCATTGATGAATGATTTGCATAAACATAATTAGCAAGTTTGTTTGTTTGGTATTGTTTTTATTTTAATAGTTTTTAAAACTTATTGGTATAAGTTACATTTATGTTTTTTTAAACCAAAAAGAATAAAATATGTCATCTTCAAATCAAACTTCATCCAAATTAATTTTTTAAAAATAAATTTAAAAATCTATGACCAAATACTATCGAAGTTTCAGCAAGTACAATCGAAAGCTTGGAGAGAGATTGAAAAGCTTGGAATATAGAGTTGCTTAGCTGGAAAAGTTTGGAGTGAAATAGAAATGGAAGATAGAGAAGGCATGGCACATTATATTAGAAAGTCCGTTCGCATATAGTATATATATATATATGGACAACTGACATCATACATACAAAAAGAGAAGTGTGATCTTGAAAAGTTGATGAAACGGCGAAGGATGGAGACTAGCGTGTCACACGGTTAGAGAGAAACTTATATTGGAGTAGAAAATCACTTAACTAATACGGACATTTCCAGTTTTCTGATAACTGAAGCGAACGTTTAGGTGTATCGTAATACATAAGTCAACAAAAATACTAATTCAGCAATTTTGGGCCAAAGAAAATAGACCACCGACCTGTCATCCATGTGAATGCATCTTCTAATCACAAAAAATAAAAATTGGTTACTCAAACTTTCATGTTCAATAAAAAAAATGGTGATCTATGAACGAAGTATGACTGAAGTTTGAGCTTGTCTTGTACATGAACATGTTATACAAATATAATGTCTAGGCTAGGCATGGCCCTGAAAGTGGCAGGCGACACTGAGAAAAAAGAAATTTATAATACTCCAACTTTTTGGGGCCTAGAAAATTTGAATGCCGCAAAGTTGTCTTCGTGAATTTATAAAGTGTTTTACTTTTGTCCAAAAGCGATGTTTGCAATTATTTATTTTTTCTTTTCTTTTTTGTAACTCTGTTTGTTTGAGTTGCTCTGCAAAATAAAAAAATAAAAAATAATACAGACTGAATTGAACTTTGTTTTTCAAAAAATTCAAAACTTTAAAGAGAAAAAGCAGAATTTGAAACTTTTATGAAGAAAAAACTACATACTAATACTTATTCTCTTTTTGTTGCAAAAGTAAAAATTCTTAAAATTTGAGCTTAAAAACTCAATTTTTACTTATTTTCAAATAGACAGCAAGATTTTTTCACTTTTGGAAAATTTTAAAAGATTGATATAAATTTTTGAGTGGGTGACGATATAAATGTCATGATGAAGATGAAGGTGGTATGGAGTATGCAGCGGCGTCAAAATGAGGGCCCGTGTGGTCAGCTCAACCCAACCCGCTACTTGGGTAGGGTCGAAATATGATTTTTCGAGCCTATTTCAAGCTGAGACTTATAAGTCCGACCCAAATTATCCCATGACCCTTGAGACTTGATTGAGGCTTGGCCTGAGCTAACGCGTGGGCCAAAATTTAATTAAATCTGAAATTAAATATTTAATGTAATAAAGAAAAAGTAAAAAGCTAAGTTATTCACGTTCCCTAACCCTAGATCAAAAGTTAATTACATATATTATTCCAAACGTTATGTATTGCTTTCGTATCACATGCTATTATAAATTGACCATACTGACCAATTTCAGATCAAGCGAACATAATTGTTGACTTGTGACCGTAAAGTGAACAATATTTTGAACACCAATGCATGGTAATTTTTTCATCAAAATGGTTGATTTTAAAATTCAGATTTTAAATATGTTTGTAATATGACAATATTAATTTTCTTTTGCTTCATTAATAACGAGTATAAAATTTTTAAGTTTCCAATAATAATTCTTTTTTCAAAAGAAATTATTGTCATTGATTAGTTTGGATTATTATAGTAGATTATTAAGAGTTAAACTACTCTTTAATATAGGAGGATATCAATGTTTAACACCCAAAAAAAAAGCACTAGGTAATTCCATGATTTTAAATATATATGGAATATGATGATAAAATCGGCAAATGATCTTAGACCCAAATTAAAAGATCCCATCATATAAACTTATAAAAATAATCCCGGAACTAAGAATTGAAAAGAAAAATATTTAAAAAATATTCATCTAGCATTAAAAATCTAGAGATATAGAAGATTTGTGTTTCAATTATAAAATCCCATGTCAAAATATCAAACTTTTGTATCGCTACATGCAAACAAAAGTTATTCATTAGGGGGACTATGTCACGAAAATCCTAAAAGATTTGAAAAATAATAATTGAGAAAAAAAAAGGTCGACCTGTCCTAGTCCGTTGACCTCTTAGGGTTGGGCTGATTATTTTAAGGGTCATTCAAATAGCAAATCGTTATGTCTTATCCTATCAAATTTAAAAACCCGCGAAACTTAATTTGTGTCTGGTCCGTTTTGACAACTTTAGAGCTATGTTGGATAAGACGTATAAGATAAGCATTTTCGTTAGAGAAAGGTGAAGGTACATATAGTGTGTATGAGTCAAAATCTGATCAGACAAGAATTGGCGTGGAAAGGGATGACGAAAAGTTACTTGGGATAGTCGTATCCGTACAACGCTATAACGACACGCACCTCGGCCACGACCGAGGTCATGTATTTAGAACATTCAAGAGGCGAATTGGATATTACGACATTTCAAGATGTCGACCCGTAATATAATCAAACGGCTTAAATATTATGGTTAATGAGCGTGGGGTAAAGGAGAAGACCTAGTATATAAACTAAGCAAGAAGAATAAGAAAGGGGGCTGGAAAACAAAGAAACATAAGGATTTTCTGGGAAGAGGAGATCTCTCTCTCTCTCTCTCTCTCTCTCTATCCGCGAAGGAGAAAGAAGAAAGGAAGCTTATATCTTGGACATATATCATTACTCTTACCATATCAAATGTACGGGGTTCAATCTTGCAAAGATCGGTGATCCTTTTTACCTATGTATTCTTCATTGTTGTTTAATGTTATATAAATCACCACCTTCCTCTTATGTAATAGGATTAATTCATTGTTACAATTAGATCTTATGTGTTCTATGTTTGCTTACTCTTATCCTCTATCTTAGATATAGGGTAAATTATATTTGATTAGGATTTACCCATAATCTTCTTATTTAATTAGTTTAACAAAAAGCTTAACACTTTTTGGTCGAAATTTTTTGATCAAGTTCACCGATTTGCTCCTTGAGTCGTGTTTCCCTCAGTGTGGACGTCGCCCTCTCAGCTTCCCGCTCAGACGTGAGGATGCATATAGTATCTTCAATGCTGCTGCCCTCACCAAAGCCTCCACTCGAGCTCCCTCGGCTCCTTCCAACTCGGTTATCTTCGTTTCTAGCTCAGCCACATTCTCCGTCCACTCTGCACTTAGGTTGGCAACTCTAGTGGCATTCTGCTCGAGCTTGGCTCACAAAGACATCACCTTCTCCCGAAGGTCCTCGCATTCCGCTGCAACCCCTTTGCCCACCTTAAGCTCCTCGTCTTTGGCACTAAGAAGCTCCTCGGGCTCGCTGCATCTGCGGATAGACTGCATCAGATCCTCGTCCCTTTTCTCCAACTCCTCCCCGACGGATTGAGTTCTAGTGCCCGTCCTAAGCTGCTCGTGCATCTCATGACACCTATTGCGATACCGCCGATACTTCTCGGCCATTTTTAGAAAAACTTCGGCCCGCATCTCAGCCCTACAAGAACTCTTGATCTCCAGCATGTAAGTCTAAAAAAGGGAGAATCAGCAAAAGCAAAGGGCACAAAACAAAGAAAATAACAAAAGAGAACTCACCCTTAGGGCCATCCCGGCCACATCGCGTGACAAACCAGAATCACCGATCTCCTGAAGCGATTTGCTTTCGGTGACGAAGCACAGAAGGTCAAACTGAGGCATCAAATCCACCGTGTCCTCCAATAGATTAAAATTTGTTAGGATTTCGAGTACGTGGGAAGGGCCTCCTGCCCTCACATCGACCCTGGTAAAGCCCCCCTCGAATATCCTCAGGATCGATGTCAAAATCAGATTCATAATCTTTCACCACTACGCCCTTCAACCACTCGGTAGCTGAATATGGGGTATAGGCCGACCAAGATGTCGACAGACCGCTCAAAACAGTAGCGGCAGTCTCAAAACTCCATCTCCCTGCCATAGTAGCCCCTTCCGCACCCGCAACGGGCATCACATCCACACCCCGGTTGGCACCATCGTCGAGTTTAGTCACAGCCAAAACGAGGCGCCCCTCGAGTGTGTTTCAACTAAAGACGCCCCTTCAAGCATTATCCTACACTTCTTTGACGTTATAGCGTTGTATGGGTCAAAATCTGACCAGACAAAAATTGGCGTGGAAAGGGATGGCGAAAAGTTACTTGGGATTATCATATCCATACGACGCTATAATGATACGTACCTTGGCTACGGCCGAGGTCATGTATTCAAAATGTTCGAGAGGTGAGTTGGATATTACTGTATTTCAAGAGGTCGACCTGTAATATAGTCAAACGACTTAAGTATTATGGTTAATGACCGTGGGGTAAAGGAGAAGACCTAGTATATAAACTAAGTAAAAAGAAGAAATGGGGTCTGGAAAACAAAGGAACATACAAGATTGTATGGGAAGAGGAGAGATCTTCATCTCTCTCTCTCTCTCTCTCTCTCTCTCTATACGAAGGAGAAAGAAGCAAGAAAGCTCAGATCTCCGACATATATCATTAGTCTTATCATATCAAATGTACGGGGTTCAACCTTGCAAAGATTGGTGACCCTTTTTACCTATGTATTCTTCATCATTGTTTAATGTTATATAGATCACCACCTTCTTCTTATGTAATAGGATTCATTAATATTACAGTTAAATCTTATGTGTGCTATATTTGTTTACTCTTATCCTTTATCTTAAATTTAGGGTAAATTATCTTTGGCTAGGATTTACCAAATTTTTTTTTATTTAATTAGTTTAACAAAAAACTTTAACACTATTTGGTCAAAAATTGTGAACACTTTAATATCATGAACCTAGATATAAAAGAACATGCGACAATATTTAAAACAATTAAAAGAACACCATTTGGTTATTTTTCAAACCTAGGGGCTATTTTGATACTAACTTCAAACTAGAGTGGTCAAATGGTCTTTGTATCATTGTATGCGCACACGAGTGTAATAAAGGTAAACGAGTGGACCAGTTCTGGATCGTATTGGCTAATACAGGAGAAATGTGGATTTTCAAAAGCTTGAACACTGAAGAAAACATTTTTAAAGGCAGATGAAAAATATTATCCCGGGAAAAAAAAGAATTTGAAAATTTAACAAAGGCGCCATAATTTCCTATCTAGATCCGAAAATGGCAAGTAACCGGACCATTGTTTTTCTTCACGCAGCTGCTGTTTTCACATTTTCAAACATCAGTTCTAAGTTGTTCGTTCTCTTATTTGTTTGATAATAGGCAGATGTCTAAGCAGGTAATACCAGAAGCTCCTTAATGTTTTTTTGTGTGTTAAAAATAGAAGCTGAAACATGTAATTGAATGAGTCACTTCTGAATTGCAGGTCTTGGATTCTGTCGACTCGCTATCGAATCCTTCAGGTACGCATAATTTCTCCAAAAATCATCTAGAAAGTTCTGTCCCTTGTTTCTCTAATTGGGTTTTTCTTTTTTTCTCGTTTTGACAAATAGAGCCTCCAAATATTGGAAATTGGTTCTCAAGTTATACATATGAATCGCCGGTTTTGAGTGGAATTGATGAGAATGTAGCTTCACAAGGAGATATCCAAAGTCCAATTAAGGTACTTGGACTTCTGGTCTTACCCCTTTCCCCTTACTATTTTCGCTTTACGCTTTCCCCCTTTCTTCCCATTTAAATTTGTGAAAGAAAAAATTAATTTGTTAAGCCGCGTGGATACGGGAGGATCCAAACTAAAAATATTTGTCCGCTCTAATACTATGTTTAATTGAATGAAATGCCTCGTTTATTTGTTTATTTAAACTGCAATCGGCTGCCTACTATGGTAATGAAGATGCTTGGCTAGATACCATTACCACTTAATAGTGGAGCTGGAAACCTCTGTAGCTTTGTTGTTCTTTCATTCTGACTCTTAGGATGGAACAGGTATAGGGATGCAGAGTATGCATAAAATTATAGTTAAACTGAAGACATCATCAACTCTGTAAACGTTCTAGATGTGCAATAAGGTGAAAGAGTGGGAACATGTGACATCTGAATTTATTAAGCAGTCATGACTTAAGTCCTAACCTTTTGAACATACTAGTTGACCATCTATAATTAATTTGAGAAGCGTGAGTCATTTTTTGCTCGGTGTAGGTTATTGAGATTCACAATCCAATGCTGAATTCATCTTGTTAAGGTTTGGAATAGAAAGCGTTGGCAGTACCAAGCTTGCATTTGCATCTGTATTATCGATGTATATGATTCCTCACAATGCTTCTGTAGTAGCTAGGCCTTTAATCGAATTAGTTATTGGAGTAACCAGCCAATCAAGTTGATACTTGACAGTAAAGTCCAGAAAGGAAGACATTATTATGGCCATTAGTTGGTAGAAGACTGTGAAAGAGCAGCTCTTGCCGAAACTTTTGATGAAACTAATTGATGTTGCAACAGTTACTGAAAATTCCAAATAGACATATCTATACTGTCCTTTCTTTTCCCACTATTCTTCTTGTGGATGTATTAATCTATTAACGAATCTAATTCAAGGTTTAGCAGAAATTGATGGTCCATAATTCCTATCACAATGATGTAAATATAAGCTATGCAGTTCTTTGTGATCATAAGATTTGATTATACTCCGAAACCATTGCATTAGAGTATCAACTTAGAAGATATTTTTGTTTTCTGCTTCTTGAATTTAGCTTTAGTGACTAGGAGCTTTCAAAGTTGTAACTGTTGTAGATGGTTACTGAAATCATTTCTAAGATTTGTAATATAACTTTAGAAGTTGTTTCACAGGTTTGGAGAGCTTCAGATAATATCTCATTTTCTTCCGGTAAGTTGGGCTCTTCTACATACTATAGTATTGTAAAGGAGGTGAAATTTAGTGTGCGTTTGGCCATAAGAATTGTAAAATTCCAAAAAAAAAATCACTTTTTTTTTTTTCAAGTGAAAATGGTATTCGAAAATTAGAGTTGTGTTTGGACATGAATATTTGGGTTGTTTTTGAATTTTTGTGGGTGTTCTTAGTGAAAATTTAGAAAAACAGCTTTTTCGAGTTTTTCATATTTTCAAAAAATTCCCAAATTCATCTTCAAGTTAAAATTGAAAATTTTATTGCCAAGCACTTATTTCGAGAAAAATTGAAAAAAAATTCATGGCCAAACGAGATCTTAGTACCTTATATATGCCCACACAAATTAAGGATTCCAGTTCATCTTACGCCCTTAAAATTTGCACATCAAAATTGCTCATATCAAATTCGTAGGAAGCTGACTTTCTGTCCCCATGTCAATGCTATCAGAGCCTTTAGATTCCAAGGACTGTTTCTCAAGTTTTGTGCCTGAAACTCCTGCATTGGCTGATAGTGATGATTTTAGAGTCCCTGAATCAATTGACATCGGTTTCAAAGAGGATACTAGCACCAAAGGATGCAAAGAAGACAGCAACCGCGAGGAGGAACATAGTTCTGCTGAAAATCGAACAAATGGGAGAAGTGTTAATTTGTCTTCTGGTTTTGATGTGTCTTCGAAAGGCCTTATTCCATGTACAAACTCTATTGCAGATAACAAAAGGGTATGTCAGGCGAGTTATTTTCTATTGCTGTTTCAATTACTCTGTGCAAACTTATGATTGGAATATGAGTCAATTTATTATATAGTGCTCTTGGTGGTGGATTTGGATTAGAATGGTTCAGTTTTCTCTGATTTTGTGTATTTGTGTCTTTAGGATGTGGACTCTTCAAATGACATGTCACTTGCTTCAGGCAAGTGTGATCCTTTCACCTCCTAATATAAAAGTTTCCTTTTTCTTAAGCAGGCAATGATAGTTTTTATTAATGCTAATCGTCCTTTATGGTCTTTATCAGAGCCTCCAGACGTCCGGAACTGGTTCTCTAGCTATGTTTACGAATCTCCAAAAGTGAATACTATTCAAGATTTCATACTCCCAGATCATCAGAAAGAATTTGATGACAAGGTGTATATGAGTGAGTATAATGGCTGCGGGGAACCTCAGAATTTGAGGAATTCATTAGGATCTAGTTTTATCCATGATGACAAGTATGAGCATCTACCTGTCTCAAAGGTACTCTTGATTTGCTTGGTTTTATATTTCAACTTCCCTTCTCTCTCTCTCCAACCATCTCATCTCAGATGCTGTTAGTTTTAAAGAAGCAAACTAAACTTCGGTTACTTAATTGAGGTCTACCTTACCATATTGTCACAAGTTCCGTTACTGATATTTCCTTTACGTTTGTATACTGAGTCAGGAGGCTGATGGGACAAACAACACAAGAGTAACCAATGAAATGTCTCGTGAAAGAATCTCTCAACAGACTCTATATCACAAGAAAACGCAGAATAGCAGATGTGGTTACCCAAGATACATTGACATGGTAATCAAAGACAGTAAAACAGCTGGAGAACATTTGGAGACCATCTCCCCTCAAGAAGCTAACTGCAGAGTGTCCTGTATCATTAATCATTCAAGCTGTGAAGGTGAAAAATTATATAGATATCCAATTCACAGGACGGACTCTGAAGAGAATAGCCCGAAATCTGAAGATTGTGTTGAACCTGCTTACAATGTGCAGCCTAAAAATAGTCCTGTGGCGAGGGTGTTAAGTCGGAAGTTATCCAAAAGGGAAGCTGGGGAAATCATGGACAAAGAAAATAATATAAATGGCTTAGAGAATGGTTTTAGATCAACCAGAAAGAACAGAAATAGCCAATTGCACATTGGAAGTCCTTTGCCAAGGCCTTCTGCAGTTCAGTCTCCTTCTCTAAGTGGGATCACTGTTGCATCAAACTGCCACAAGCATGTTTTGACAAGAAAGGTTCTCACAGAAACAACCAACATGCATCCTAGTGCTTTGGAAACAACAGGGAAATGGCGTTGCCCCCAGAGGACTAAGCCAGATCTTGGTCCTCCTTTAAAGCAGCTTCGATTGGAACAATGGGTTCGTCGAGCTTAAGTCTAGTATCTACTTATGAAGAGAAATATGGTTATCAAGAATGGCAGACTTCAAATTTTTTTTTTGCATGCTAGCTAGTGAAAGATGTGAGTACAACACTTGGCGCAATGATAGAGTTGGTCTTTCGGGGGTTTGAAATGTGGAAACAGTTTCTTTGCAGAAGTCTAAGGGCAAAGTTGCATACAGTGTACACTCTCCCCTTACCCCTAAGACCTAAACTAGGCAGGTAACACTTGCACATAGTAAGGGCTGTAAGGCCTTAGTTAAAGTGTAAAATGAATAAGGTCCAAGGCTCTACCTTAGGCTGTGACCTTCTTGTTGTGAAGTTTGGACATTATTGGAATGAAAAAAGTTTGAGGGAAGATGAAGATGTGTATATCTATAAACAGGTTGTTCTTCTGCAGTGAGAGTTAAAACCATTGTATTTCCAATAATCTTTCATGTTATAAAAGCTTAAGACTTGTTTAGCATTACTTCTTTCGAGTGTCTTGTATTGAAGGTACGGTAGTGCAAGCACTTGAACAGGAAAAGAAAGATTAGCTTAACTGATACTGACAAGGTGACAAGGAGCAAGTGATCGTTGATATTTGATCAAACAATCAACTTTATTAAAGTGATATGACTGCGTTATATTTCACGAAACTTTTTTTTTTCATGTATAAACTCAATGCCCGTGGTGATAAAACTGAGTTAAATAAATGATGAGTTCATGACATCAAGATTTGAACCTTCCACATTAGACAATCTCTATTTAAAAACTTAATGGTGTTAGAAGGAATAAACTTCTGTTTTAGCATTTCAACAAACTAAATGGTCTTTTAGCTGACAACCATGATGGACAATATGCAGTTTCTCTAGTAGCGCCGACGACAAAATATCCGGAATATACATCCGTTTTTTTGGGAAGAACACATGTGTGCCAAAAAAACATATAGAATTTGGGCCAAATACATAACTGAGCCCTTAAACTTGACCTTTTTTGTCACTTGGGCACTTAAACGTAGAGTTGTTCCTATCAGACCCTTCAATTAAATCACATATGTGCCAATTAGACACTTCGTAGACCATCTGAGAAAAACTTTTATAAAAATAATTGGATATGTAATTAGCTGCAGTTGTATATTTGATAGCTTTTAAGGCTTTCTTCTTTGCTTATGAAATAGCTGCATTTGTATATTTGACAGCTTTGCT